>JBAMJV010003865.1:0-173864 GCA_037951105.1 Echinarachnius parma | reverse complement strand
GATGATGATGATGTACAAAGTCTAGTAGTACAGGGATTTTTATTATTTTGTAGGGAACAAGTTAACCCCCTTGCATATATTATAGGGAACCTGGGGGGCTATGTACAAAGTCTATGGGGATTTGAGAATATCAAAGGGAACAGGTTAACCCCTTGACTACGGGAACCTGGGGGGCTATGTACAAAGTCTATGGGGATTTGAGAATATCAAAGGGAACAGGTAACCCCTTGACTACGGGAACCTGGTTGGCTATGTACAAAGTCTACAGGGATTTTTATTATTTTGTAGGGAACAAGTTAACCCCTTGCATATATTATAGGGAACCTGGGGGGGCTATGTACAAAGTCTATGGGGATTTGAGAATATCAAAGGGAACCGGTTAACCCCTTGCCTACGGGAACCTGGGGGGGCTATGTACAAAGTCTATGGGGATTTTAGAATCTCAGTAAACCCCATGCATACAGGGAACCTGGTTGGGCTGTGTACAAAGTCTACAGGGATTTTACAATCTCAGAAGGAATGGGTTAAGTTTAAATGCACAATAAATCCTGCGCCACTGGGAAAGTAATTTGCTGGTTTATATAGTTGGATTTCTACTGTGATTACCAGGAGACGTTGGAGTTTTTTTCTGCTTCTAATGGATCACCCTTGGATTACCCTGGATAAGTTCTTGGGGGTATACATACAGGCAAACCTGTCTTAGGGGCCACCTGTCTATAGCGGGTCAACCTGCCTATAGTGGCCACCAACAATGTTCCCCTGAAGAGAGAACCCAACATTCTATACAGTAGAGGTATATGGTGGTCACTTGTCTTGATATCCAAAGGTGGTCACCATTGTACACATGTTTGACTGTATTTGAAGGTTTTGTTGTTTTTTATTGTTTTTGTTGTATTTTAGGGGGCACAAAAGCCCCATCGTCATACTAAGCCCCATGGTCATACTAAGCCCAGAGATTTGCAGTTCAGATCAGATATTCCCGTATTAGATCAGGATTTTATGTATCCATTGGAAAATATAGTCTAGTATCTGTATCATGTAAAGGGTAAAATATAATTATGCCATCTACTTTGCTTTGTGCCATGTGTTTGAAAGTAGGTCATGGTCAGTCACCCTAGCAGGTCGCTGGAGGTCATACCAAGTAGCTCCTTAGAGGTCATACTATGCCCGAAAGATTTATAAGTATGTGGGATTCAGATCAGATATTTCTATCAGTTTGATCTTGGGATTACATCCCTTGGAAATAGTCTAGTCTGAAAGTGGTGGTACAGGGCAGGGTAGGACAAATATGGGGGCTGGGGGCGATTTTGCCCCCTAATTTTAAAAATAGCCCCCCTGAAATCAGTAGGCAGCCCCTAAAATTACCATCTATAGAGTATTATGTGAACAATTTCTGGATATATACATCAGATTGGAAATACAGCCCCCCCCCCCCCCCCTAAATAAAAAAATAATTACTACACATGTACATTGGTACAGGGCACACAACCTATTTATACCATACATGTGCATTAAAGTAGGTCATGGTCACTAAACATCAGACCAAGTACATGTACCTCCTGTGTCAAACTATGCCAAGAGATAGTTAGTAGGTGCGATTTGATTCAGATAAGATATTTCTAACAGATCGGGCCGTTGCAGAAAGAGAAAGAGTTGCAATTAATTACAAGTCAGAAAATATGCGCATTTTAACTCATCAGACTTGTGCATTTAGTCACATGATCCAACTTGCAATTAATTGTAACTTTACAATCAATTGCATTTCTTTCTTCAATGGGGCCAAGGATTGTATCACCCATTGGAAATAGACTTGTATGGAAGAAGAACAAGACACTGGGCACTTTGCTCGGTGTCATGTGTGACTAGGAAAGTAGGTCACGCTCACCCTGGCGGGTCAAAGAAGGTCACCAGAGGTCAGAAGATGACATGCTCAATATGTACCATTCAATCACTCTCATACCCCTTTCATAGTGCAGTAATTTTCATTGGATGCATCCGGACGCATTTGATGAAATGGCCACTATGAAATGTACAGAGGAGAAATATCAGGGGAAATATATATCCAATGAAATTCTCCTGCTCCAGAGCAGGAGAAATTCTCTTTCTATCGGTGTGACTCCGATGAAACGCTGTGTTTAAATGAGTTCGGGAGAAAAACACCGATGAAAATGGTAAAAGGTCATTATTTTGTTCAAATAGCCCAAATAGCAAGCGATTACGCAATAATTCTTCACTTCCAGCTGAGGCTCGCCCCAGCGAGTGAATTTCTCCGGCAGTATGAATGGCACACGCAGTCAAGTGGCGGTTTCACCTTTGTTTACATTTTTAAAACAAATTCTATCGGTATTTTCATTGGTGTGACACCGATACTCGATAGAACCACTATGAAAAGGGGATCAGAGTATTTACTGCCTCCTAGTTTGCTACCCTAGTCCCAAGGGGTGGAACAAATGTGACATGTCACCACCAAAACCCTGATAAAGTTGCAACATTCCAATATTCTGATTTAGGTATTTCTGAATACCCCTAATTTAAAAAAAGGTTAGAAATTCAGCAGTGACATGGACTTGCATTGACAAAGATGAATCTTTTCTCCATTTTCTCAGCCTTTTTGTTGGCGGCTTAAAGGGATAGTTGAGTTCTGGTAAGGAGAGTACAGTTTTGGTGGAACTGAATTTTAGTAACCAAAACCTGCATCATTACCTGCATCATTACATTACTAATAGTTATAACTAGAAAGGAACACAAAATTACAAATGACGTAGTAAAGATCATGTTATCATTCAAAAAGAGCCGTTAAAACGTAAGAGGGCGCTCTCTAAACACTCATCGGTTTCAACCATTTTGAATAAAATATTGTGCATGTGATGTTTTGTTGAAATAGTGATTAGATAGAGAAATAACCAACAACTATTTAAATACCTATTTTGTAACTTTTTGAAAAGAGGAAGCATTTTTTTGAATTTTTAACGGCTGGTTCAAAATTCTCTAATAAACCCGGGGCCCCGGCTTTATTACAAATTGTTATATTTATGGATATTTCAGCCGTCTCTGAACCGATTTTGATCAAACAAAGATGATTTTATTATTTAAATATTATGCTCTTTCAAATTTTACACTCAGTTTTTCATTACCTCACCAAAAAAAAAAGTAGTCTAGCGCCCTCTCTACCAAAACTCAACTATCCCTTTAAATAAGGGTTAAATTGTGGAAACAGGCCACAAATATAGGAGCTAAGGCAATGTTTCATCCCTAAGACAGGGCTCCACACTTATAGTTTTTGTCAGTGGCCCGGTCGGGCCAGTGAAATAATTTCTTCCCCTTTTCTGGTGGCCCGAAACAAAAAATTACTAGCCCGAAATTTGTATTTCATGAGTAAACTTTTAACTTTTCAAAATGTCACTCTTTCCTAATCAAACATGGAATTATAGATGAAGTATAACATGGAAGAAAACAAGATTTTTTCTAATTTTGTCAATGTCGGGTGAAAAAATCTTCTTGCACGATCGGGCCATCAAAATATGACTTTTATACATTTTTACTGGCACAAACTGCAATTTCACTGGCCCCGGGCCAGTGGGCCAGTGCGAGTGCCGAGCCCTGCCTAAGGATGCATTAAACTCTTGCAATTATTTACACTAATAGACAAATAGTAATTGGTCATACAAGTAACATTATCATTCCGGCTTAATAGCAAGTGCATTTTCTGTTGAGGAAGTTGAGTTGAAAAAGGAATGCATTGGGAAAGAGGGGTGGGGGTGGGGGGGGGGGGGGTGGGGGTGATTACCCCCAAAATGACAGAGGAGGCAAGACTGAGATGGTTTGGGCATGTCGTAGGAAGAAGACATAAATGTAGGTAGGGAGAAGGATGTTGGAGATGGAGTTGCCAGGGAGATGCAAAATAGGAAGACTAAGGCGGAGGTTTTATGTTTGTGGTCACAGAAGTGAATGTGCATAACTGGAAAATGGAAAAGTTTGATCCGTTGTGGCGACCCTTAATTTGTGGAACAACCAAAAGAGAATGAGAGAAGCGGAGACTTAGGTTCATTGCACATTACTGTGTCTGGATGAGAACAATTCATGCTTAATTCATGCCTTATTCATGAACTGGAAAATGGAAAAGTTTGATCCGTTGTGGCGACCCTTAATTTGTGGAACAGTCGAAACAGAATGAGAGAGGGGGTGGTTTAAAAGGTTTATTGTACATGGTACATTATTGTGTCTGGATGAGAACAATTCAGCTTGGTGGGAGCAAGCTAATTTTTAGTGCTCAATTCATGATTATTATATATTCATAACTGATTAAATCTACATTACTAAACTTGGCAGAAGTGGAAAACCCACTAAAATATCATGGGTACTGATTTGAAGTGCATTGTTAGTAAACACAATGTGAACGATACATACGTATGTGCATGTACGGGTTTCTCTGCAACAGGAAATGGGACTATACAAATTACAATATTGTGTTGTTTATCTGTTCTGTAGATGCATGAGGGAATGAGGAAATAGGTGTTGGAATAGTCAAGCCTCCACGCTAACTTTTTTCTATCATGGTAGGAAATATACGGGGGCTGAGGGAGATTTTGCCCCCTAATTTTCAAAATAGCCTCCTGAAATCAGTAGGTTGCCCCTAAAATTACCATAGGGTATTATGTGAACAATTTCTGGATATCCATCAGATTGGAAAAGTAGCCCCCTAAAATTAAAAATCTATTCCTGCATTGTTTTCTTTACTGGCCCATTCGGGCAAATGTTGACATATTACTTGCCCCAATATAAGATTTACTTGCCCCTCTTACTTCTTGATGAGATAAACATGAAATTACATTGTTCTCTTGTAGAACGAGCAATTTTGCCAGTAAACTAGACAATTTATGAAATTTTACTTGCCCGACACCAATTTTTACTTGCCCCGGGCATGCAAGCAAGTGCTAGTGTCGAGCCCTGGAATAGTGATCCATTTATGTCTGAAATTGAGAATACGTTCATGTCTGATATTGCGTAATGTGCATGTTTGAGTACTTTTTCAATGGAAGTTGATAATTTATAATTCATTTGACTTTTATCTATAAAATGCTTGCTTGTTAGTGTAGACTAGGCTATTTACCACATCCCTGGAAATAAATATTTCACACAATAGGTAATCTTATACCATTATGAATTCAAAATGTTGAATTATAGCAAGTTTAGCAACCACCTGTCTATAGCAGCCATCTTGCCTAAAGTGGCCACCAAAGGTAATCCCCCGAAGAGAAAGGCAATGTAAATGGAACCTGTCTATAGAGGTCCCTTGGATCTACATTATTCACTTTTATAGTTTCCCTTTAGGTGGTCACTATGGTTTGACCAGGGTGACTTCCACTTCCGTGGTTGGACTGTTTTTCTATTTTCCACAATTTTGTTTTTATATATTAAAATATATATTTCTGGTCAGTTTCTCTATGTTTTAAATAATTCTTGCATTGTTTATGATGTTTGTGTTTCTTTTCTTGTTATTTGCATGTTGTTGCTGATCTGCCCCTGTCCGTGATGGTACCATCCTTTGAATCAACCTCGTAATGACCAACAGAGAGTAAGTACATGATTTTTGTTTTTATTAGACATGTAATTAATATAATCATGGTTTGTCAAATTGTGTATTTTGTTATGAAATGTAATCTGTATATATCTATATACTATCTATCTATCCATCCATCTGTCCATCTGCCCATCCGTCCGTCCGTCCGTCCGTCCGTCCATCCAACCATCCATTGTATTGCTAATTGTAAAAGAAGGAAATAAATCAAAATAAATATTAGTTCCCCCTTGAAAATGGAAAACAATTTGCTTCAGTGGAAAAATGTAAATTATGTCCCCTAAATTGTAAAAAACAACAGCAATACATAATTGTATTTAATTCATTTATTTCTAATCTAAATCTATCAGTGACTTAACACATCAAACACTTATTTAAATCACTAATGTGGCAAGATGAACAGAAGATTGCCAAGTGTAAAGTTATTTGTCATCTAAAGCGGTGATATTTTGTTTAAAGGGTACCACCACCCAAAAATAATATTCTTATTAAAGAAAGGTAACATCTTTAGTATTCCATTCCATCAACAAGTTCACAAAAATATGTTTCCAGAAAGAAAAAAAATAATTTGGAAACGCATCACCATTCTAAAGCATGCGTTCATGCGGTCTGAACTGCGAAGACTGCGATGTGTGCGGTGAATTGCGATGTGTGCAGAGCGAACGAATCGCCCGGGAATCTATTGCCTACAAACGTACGCGTGAATAGCATTGGTGCACTCGCAAATGGTTGGCCCGTATGGAACCAGGAAATAGCAGTGGTTCCGTAAGTGGTGGAAATTAATTGCTTTGTTTATGAATAACACAACCCTTTGCAAAATGTTGGGTATCTAAATTTGATATCACAATACGGTACCAAATCATATGATAATGTGTTGTTCTTTGCCTGGTGGTCCCCTTTAAATTCCACTGTATTTCCAAACACTGATGTGTGTATTGGGCAAATTGTTAGTATTGGAATATGTCCATGATGATTTTCTCTAGCACACATCAAGTTGTTTACAAGTGTCAAAAGGTATGAGTGGGTGACAATTTCCTGGCAAATTCCTCTTTCTAGTTGACATTTCAAATTACCATACATTGCCTTCATGATATACATGAAGATGCATGCATGGTCGGCTGTACAAACTTATAGGGAACCAACACCATATAATAATTTTCAAATACCTGAAAGACAGTAGTTTTAATAGTCCATTCCACCAAAAAGGTCAGAAAAATAGGTTTAAAGAAAACTTCTATAATTTGAAAACTCATCATACAAAATAATGTGTTCATGGGTATGTGAATTGTCTAGGATGTACAAGCGTTCTATTGTCTCCTAACATACCCGTGTGTAGACTAGAATTGACATGCTCGAAAACGGTTGGCGCTTACGGAACATACATGTAATGTCCGTGAGTTTGGTGATTAATTGCATTTTATATGAATTAATTGTTCAACCTTTTCATCTGCTTTTATATAAAATAACGAACTAAAACAAATAAGCCTAGACTTCTTTGCATGGGGGTCCGTCCCCTTTAACAACAGTACGTGTATACTGTGTACCTCTGCAGTGTAGTGCAGAAAAAAAATGTTCGAACATTGCCATCACTTTCATCCTCGTCGTTGTGATGCGTTTGCACCTGTATACTGGACTGAATGTAATTTGCATCCATGGAGAAAAGTCCCTACGTCGTCGCCTTAGACTTGGGGACCGCAGGAATGCTCCAATGATAATTGATTATCCCCTTGCATTGGCATTGAAAAACAAATTTTTAGATTGAAGGGCTGCCAAGTTGGTGTGAAAATTTAAGTCAAAGTCAAATGGAGCAATGTAAAGATGAGATACGTATCATACAGGATTTGAATGACTATAGTTCCGGCTACATTTTATTTTCCAAACCTTATTTGTTACTAGTATACCATGTTTACTAGTACACAAATAGCACTTTTGTAATATACAAGTATTGTCAAAATGTTCTTTTTGTTTGATAGATTTAAAGAGTATGAAACCTTTTTCATATTTGGAAAAGAATGGCTTGCAGACTTAATGCTTAAATGAGTAAGGGGGATTAAGATGCATAATAATGAACAAGAATTTGTAAATCTTAACCAAATATTGTCCTCAAGGGTCTTTGAAATTCAACAAAGCAGCTTCTGTTAACTTCAAAAGTATGTCTTGTAGATTAAACACATCAATTGTGCGTACAAAATCAGACTCAGAGTATGGGTACGAAGCTAGAATTGAAAGAAAAAAAAACAGTTTAGAGACTTTAAAAAATATGCAAATACTTGGGTTTATTCCATATCCTTTTTTTTTCTTCTTTCTTTTAATTGAAAGTAGCATATGAAATGAAAGAAAGAAAGAAACTGACATAGCTCTTATGCTGTGGTAAGTGAAAGCCTTAGGGTACAGTACATGTGAGACAAGTCAATGCCCGACTTGAGGTTATTAAAAAGGCATGTGTACATTCGTGTAGATTGTCTCGGCGAGACGTCGACTGGCTATCTGTCAAACGCACTGGTTAGACAGTGCATTCAAAACGTGGCTTTAAAATGTTATTTTTGGTTATCTACAGACTACAGTACACCAAACAATTTTACATTCAACTTATGTGATTTCATGGCGTTTGAAAGCTGAACAGAACAAAAAATGAGCCTTAAAAACAATGAAAAAACTGCACTGAATATTGGATAATTTCTGCCAAAGTTAGCTGAAAACGGAGATTGAAGTTCGCACAAGTTTTTGTCGTTGCCAATTTGCAAGCTACGCATGTAGTGTTTGTAATACACATAGTTTCGCAGTCTATAAATTGGCAACAATCGAAAAATAATAGAGTGCTAAGGTAACTTCAATTACCCAGCATGCAGCGCATAGGGCCCCAATCTGGGGCCCAGATTTATTTGATGATTTTTCAAAAAATTTAAAAAATGCTTGCACTTTTTTTTAAAATTTCAAAAGAGGTTTTGAAATATTAAATCATTATTTCAAAAAAATATCACATGTATAATTTTGTATGGAAATGGTTGAAACTGATGCCTTTTTAAAGAGCGCCCTCTTGTGTTTTAACGGCTCTTTTTTAATGATAACAGACTTTTTACTTCTAAGTCATTTGTAATTTTCTATGCTTTTCAAGCATGGTGGGAGTTATAAATATTAGTTTGTAATGTTATGGTGCAGGTTCTGGTTACTAAAGCTCAGCCTTACCAAAACTGTACTACCCCTTTAACCATTCATCACTTTTTGCACATGTCAACAGAGTTATTATATCCCTTTATTAAAGGGATAGTTGAGTTCTGGTAAGGAGAGAACAGTTTTGGTCAAACTGAATTTTAGTAACCAAAATCTGCATTACAAACTAATAGTTATAACTAGAAAGGAACACAAAATTACAAATGACATAGTAAAGATCATGTTATCATTCAAAAAGAGCCGTTAAAACGTAAGAGGACGCTCTCTAAACACTCATCGGTTTCAACCATTTTGAATAAAATATTGTGCATGTGATGCTTTGTTGAAATAGTGATTAGATAGAGAAATAACCAACAACTATTTAAATACCTATTGTGTAACTTTTTGAAAAGAGGAAGCATTTTTTTGGAATTTTTAACGGCTGGTTCAAAATTCTCTAATAAACCTGGGGCCCCAGGTTTATTACAAATTGTTATATTTATGGATATTTCAGCCGTCTCTGAACCGATTTTGATCAAACAAAGATGATTTCATTCTTTAAATATTATGCTCTTTCAAATTTTACACTCAGTTTTTCATTACCTCACAAAAAAGAAAAGTAGTCTAGCGCCCTCTCTACCAAAACTCAACTATCCCTTTAAAGGAACATATCGATATCTAATTCTATGACTACTGTGACTATAGTGGACTGTGGCACTCAAAAGGTTAACTTTAAAATAAGGTTGTGACAGTGTAATCCTTTAACATGAATTTATTGAATTATAATGTTGTCCTTCCTTGCAATGCAACGTGCAAGCTAAGTACTATATGGGGGCAAATTGAGTGTAAACCTGATATTGCTCTTAATTTGATAATGCATTCACATGTTAGTAATTCCAAATTTATAATAGATAATTCTATAAACATGTACCTCTAGAAAGGGGCTTAAGGGGGAGAGGAATCAACATGTTTATCATTTTTAATGTTCCTTTTGAATGTGCGTCTTTCATAATGAGTGAATGAGATGTACAATGTACAGTGGAACCTCTTTATAAC
The DNA here is from genome assembly GCA_037951105.1 of Echinarachnius parma. Lineage (NCBI taxonomy): Eukaryota > Metazoa > Echinodermata > Echinoidea > Clypeasteroida > Echinarachniidae > Echinarachnius > Echinarachnius parma. The sequence goes on along the minus strand of JBAMJV010003865.1, from coordinate 164,080 downwards.
AAACTCTGACTGGCTATATAGCGAAACCCGGCACTTGTCGATAATTCATGTTTTGAAGAAATGGGCATTTTAAGTTCACACAATGTGTGTAAAAGACCTATAATTGTATAATTGAAACAATCATATCTTCGCCAATTATTGACCAATTAGTTAGAACAAAGCATCAATTGAAAGCTGTTGATGAGGCCTTTGTAATGGTATGAAAATCTGCTTTTTGATTTTTACCGACGAGTGCCGGGTTTTGAATAGCGGGTCACATATAACGAGGTACATGTACCTGATATAGTGAGGCTATTTCGCAAGTCCATGTTCTATGTATTTATAAAATGTTTAAGCCCTGATACAACAAGGTATCTGATTTAACAGGTAAATTCAATGGGCCCGAGGTGCTCATTATAATGAGGTTTCACTGTATTTTTAAAATAAAAAATGCATTGTGGCTTGGATATAATGGAATGTATTTTATTATTTTTCTTTTTGAAGTATACTTTGTTGAAAATTCTAGTTTGATGATCTAAAATTGTGATGTTTTGAATGTTATCGATTCAAATCCAAATATCTTTTCTTTCATGTATTAGGTGGCGGTGGAAAGCGCAAAGGCCGAAGTAAAAAGTGGCGTCAGATCCTGAAATTTCCTCACATAACTGAGTGTCAACGCCCATCTGAAAAATTAGGTTAGTAATAGTTTTTAACAATATTTTGCATTTGTATTCTGTTCAATTATATTTATTTTCAAGAGTATTTATTATGAATTCACTGTTAAATGTCTATATTTGAATAATTGTATGTTGTAGTTCCTTCAAACAATCAATAGCACTTCCTTTGAAAGGTTGTTATGGTGTTTACAAATGTATTCATTGAAAAAAAGTGTACAAGTTTCTGTGAGCATGTGATTTGAGTAATGTGTTTTTGTGTTTTGTTTGTGTTTATGTATCTTTTAAATATTGTGAAGTATGTAATATATGCTTGAATTGTGATGTGATTACATTCAAGTATTAAAAAGAGAAGACACTTTATTAAACTGATCCTTAACTTTTTGCTTAGTACCTGTCCCTATATAATCATTTTTTTTGTAGATTTATAATACATGCAACTCGGACAGGGTGGTGTTTATGTAGATCTTTATGTGTGCACATATGTATACATGTGTAGATTACCATCTTTAAAATGGTAATGATAGTTTCTTCATTGAAATTCAAGAAAGAGGTTGATTTATTTTTAAAGATTTAGCACACAAGGTCTACAGGCTATATAAATTAGTATGAATTTATGTCAGAATGTCAGATAGATAGATCTACGCAAAAGCACATTTATGTCCAGATGTATCTAGAGTCATGTGCACTTGTAAGGTACACAATAAAACACATGCAACAAATAGAGGAATATGACATATTAATAGTTAAAATGCATTTGTGTTTTCTCTTTTGCAATTTAAAACAAGCATTCTACTTTTTAAAAATAGATTTGCCCTACCCACCCTACCCGCATTATTATGGCTTGATAGCTCAGTGTAACGCATCTCTAGATAGGGATGTTCCAGTGCGCCTATGAAGTCTTCCAGTCAATAAACACACACAGAAAACACACAGTAGTCACACTCACAGGGACAATTTGTGCTGTGAATAGAGTATGTACACAACACAGAGCTGTTGTAGCACTGTTTTCACGTCCTTTGCTTTCGCGATCTAAAATGAGGAATGCCGGGTCAGTCCGCCGTAAAGTCAGTGAATATGTAACAGCTTGTACACAGAAGCGGGGAATTAAATTCATCCCAATTTGCAGGATGATTTGGATGTGGCAGGATGAGAGGACCAGATAGAGCACTGAGTTTAATAGGAGGATAGGGGAGATGGTTAGACATAGGGAGCACCGAGCAAGAGGGAGAGAGGGGATGAGAGAAGGGGAGAGGAGGGGAGAGGAGGAGGAAGAGTGATGTGTTTAATAGGAGGATGGAGAAGATGGTTTGACATAGAGAGGGGGAGAAGGGGAGAAGGTGGGAGAGAAGAATAGAGGAGGGGAGAGGGGGAGGAAGAGTGATGTGTTAAATAGGAGGATAGAGGAGATGGTTAGACATAGGGAGCACCGAGGGAGAGAGGGGATGAGAGAAGGGGAGAGGAGGGGAGAGGAGGAGGAAGAGTGATGTGTTTAATAGGAGGATAGAGAAGATGGTTTGACATAGAGAGGGAGAGAGGGGAGAAGGATGGAGAGAAGATGGGAGAGAAGAATAGAGGAGGGGAGAGGGGGAGGAAGAGTGATGTGTTTAATAGGAGGATAGATGAGATGGTTTGACATAGGGATCTAGAGGGGGAGGGTGAAGGAGATAAAGGGAGAATGTGGGAGCACTGTCTTCAATAGGAGGACATGGGAGATGTATGACAGAGAGATCAAGAGGGAGAGAGGGGAGGAGAGAAGGGAAGAGGGTGGGAGAGGGAGGGATGCGCTAAATACATGTAGGAGGATGGAAGAGATGGTTTGACATAGAGAGGAATAGGGAAAGAGGGAGGGAGGGAGAGGAGAGAAGGAGGGTGAATGGGAGCACTGTTCAATCGGAGGACAGGAGGAGATGGTTCTACTTAGAGAGCAAAAGGGGGGGGGGGGGGGAAGGAGAGAATGAGAGAGGGTGGGAGAGAAGGGAAGAGGAGGATAGGAGATGGAGGATGTATTTGATAGGTGGATAAATGAGACGGTTTGACATAGAGAGCAAGAGGGGAATAGGGAAGGAGAGGGGGATAGAGATAGTGAGTAGGGGTATATAGTTGATAGAAAGGGTTGAATAGGGGAGATGATTGCATAATGAGTATATAGGGGGAGGGGAGAAGGGTGGATGAGGGGAGAGGGGGGTTGAAGAAAGAAGCTGGGAAATTATATTGAATAAGGAGCAGAGAGAGGGGAAGAAGCAAGAGGGGGTTGATGATAGAACGGGAAAGATGCTTGTTATAGAAAAGTTTAAGAGATGGAGAGAGGGAAAGGAGACAGAGAGCTTTGGGATGGGATGAGGTAGACTGGGTTACATGTGGACATTTTGAGGGCAGCTTTTGAATAGACGGGACGTAAATTGTAAAGCAAAACAGATATTGACGGGGCCAATCTACATATAGCACAAGTTTGGAGTGATTAATACTACAACTTGTAGAACGTGACGTGAATGTATTCATTATGATTGATAGATAGAAATTGGTTGAAATTAATTTGTAGTGATGACTCAGAGAGGGAAGAAGACATTTGTAAGGAGGGCGGAAGACGGAGGAGATAGGAGTTCTGTGTTATGAATATTGAACATGTCATTTGTGAGCACTATAAATATGTTTTCAAAGCATTATGTAAGCATTGTACATTGTCAAATCTGTTTCTAAATCATACTGTAAGCATCCCTTGTCCAATCTCATTTCTAAAGTTATTTCCTGAGGAGAAAATTGAAACATGCTCTCAGTTATTCCATGATGTTAAACAATTCGAAATATCCAGCAGGCAGGTGCGTTTGTAATTTTAAACACGCATCATTTTTTTTCGATTTCTCCTTTTCGGTTTGTAAGTTCTTTTTTTTTATGACGCAAGTCACATGTACAATATCCTACCCAGTACATGTGTGTACACATAATATGTAAAATACAGTTATGCGAAGCGGCGTATTCATCATAGATTCTGCTTGTAGGAAAATTGAATTTGGAACTGGAAGGTGTGTGCATGTCTTAAGTGTGAATGTGTGCAGAGAACGATATTAAAGGGATCTACTACTTTTGTCTGAATTAACCAAACACACCTGCATCTAGACTCCTAAAGGAGACCTTTCAAACCTGGTTGTTTTTTCCCCTTTAATATCACTAGAAGTATGAAACCAGCTGTGTTTTTTGTTTTCAAATTTAAATTTTATTTTTGAGTGGTTTATGATTGAATACAAATAATTCCTGGGGAATATTTCAACTGTGTACAAACTAAGAAATGGTAATGAGTTTAGCAAATAGCACTTTGTGTTTTTGCTCATTACTCAGCCATACTGTATACATGTATGACATTCATATAACATGGAATTTGTACACATCACTCAGAATTTTCAGATCACATAATTTTGTTCAACATCCCTTTGTCAGTTTTTGCATATTCCAACAAGTGACTGTGGACCCTTTAATAATGTGTGTGTGTGTGTGTGTGTGTGTGTGTTTGTGTTTGTTTTTTCATGTGTAATATTCATGTGTAAAAAGAGGATCGTGTCAAATTGTTTTTATAATTTGAACATGTACTATTGAATACAAGTGAAGTAAGTGACATAGTTAATCGTGAGATTAATCATGCCTATTATTTGTAAAACATTGCCATGATTATAAACAACAAGCATTTTTCAGATCTTGCCTCATTATTGCACAACGGTCTCCGCATAAGGGGGTCACATTTAAAAGGATACTCCTGTTAATTAACAAAATTGTTTCCACCTAATCTGATAAATGGGTAAAATGCTATAGATGCAAAAGCCTGTACCCAATTAAATATTGTTAAGCATAGGGATGGCACACCGCTGTTTGCCATTTTGAACTACAGTGTAGGCTAGTTTGTGTGCACTACATAACACGGAACTAGTGTGTATTTTGCACCATGTACAAGGCATTCGCAAGATGACACCGCACATCTGATTTACGAATCTAAACTGCATATAATGTACCTTTAAAGGGACTTAATTTCGAGCGGTTCCTTTCGTTAAAAAGTTATTTACGACTGAAGTGTTCAGATGTTAAATTAGTGAATATCACTTTGCACTTTTGCTCATTACTCGGCCGTATAACGTCCACAACACCCAGTGGAGATAACAACAATATACATTGTATCAACCACTCATAACTTTTTGCACATGTCAACAAAGTTACTAGATCCCTTTAAGCTGAGACTACCTGAACATGTTTTGTTGTTGTAATTTTTAGGTTGCTACTTTTGAAGTTTGTTCTTTGGTGTCTTACATGTATCTAAATCGGGTGATGTCCCTCCATCTCTGAAACTAAATGCCCAAACGAGCCCCTGAAAATCATAAAATAACTCCCTTAAAATTACATGTAGTTAACCGTATTTGCTGGTGTATTAACCGCACCTTTTAAAAAAAAAAAAAAAAAAAAAAAGGGGATGCGGTTAATACACGACCGTATTAACCACATTTTTTTTTTTTTTTTTTTTTTTAATTTTTTTTTTAGGGGTGCGGTTTATAAACCGGAGCGGTTAATACACCGACAAATACGGTAATGCAATTTAACTAATTTTACAGTGCTATTTTCATGCAGGCGAGCTTGAAGAGTAGATAAGTTTATTTTCCCCCCTGGTTCTGATGGCCGCCGTTTCAGTGAAAAGGGTCTGGTCCTCATTCGTGCTGTCCCTTCCACTGCACTGTAACACAAGGCCCATCAACTGGATCTTTTCAGGTGTACATGTACAGTCTGCATTTAAATACAAGCAGTCATCAGAAATTAGTTTGCACTTACATGTATTTCTATAGCTCCATAATAATTTATGGGGCTTTTTACTGAACTGTGGGGGTTATATTCTTAGCATTTTGGGGGCTCTTTTTTCCATTTTGGAGCCTCCATATATTTTCCAAATTTGCTATGCAATACATGCTGAAAATATGCGCTGATTTTGTAGAATGTAGACATAAGATTTCTGACACAGATATTTGTGGAATTCATACGATACCTCATAAAGCTGGCTTTATAACAGCAATATTTTGTTACATCTGTGTAAACCATTTTTGGACCTGTTCAATTTCACACAAGGTCAAAAGAAATCGGTGGTTTCTCATTAACAATGGAAGAATTCCAGCGACAAATTCAACAATTGGGTCTTTCGACTTGTATAGATTTCAACGTCAGTACTGACGTCACGACCGATACACAGTGTGCTTCTTAGAGAGCCGAACACATTACAGCCATTGAATAGCGGATCACAGGTTAACAAGGTCTCTTTCATTTTTACAGTGTAAATCCATTCATAGAGAAATGAAGAAAAAAAAGGATTTAAAGGAATCAGTGGTATACTGTACCTGTTCTCTAGTCTTGTTTTTGTTTGTGGGGTAGGGTTGGGGATTGGATTATTTTTCCTTTCAGTTCTGTTGACTTAACTATTTTTAGGGCAAATCAAACAGTTGATCGTTTGTAGGTATGAAATACATAATTCAAGTTAAAAGAGATTATACCAAAATGAAATAATACTAAAAGAGAGCTCTAGAGAGAAAAAAAGTTAGCTTGCCAGCGCATCCGTGCACTAGGGGCGTGAATGTGACTGTGTATGACTGTATGACTGTGTGCGGTCTTGAGTATTGAGTAGATAATGCAGTAAAATCTGTCTTAGTGATCACCTGTCTATAGAGGCTTTAACCTGTCTATAATGGCCACCAAGAGTGATTCACTGCAAAGAAAAACAATGCTATGGAACCTATCTATAGAGGCCACCTGTCTCTAGTGGCCACTTGTATTGTTTCTCTTAGGCGGTCACTAGAGACACAGGTTTGACTGCATGTTTAACCCTATTAGTGCCCAATGTTCACAACATAATATACACATCTTGAATAGACGCACTTTAAAAAAATGCCTAATCCCACTCACTCTTCCACACACTATTTCAGTGGTTTGTTGTGCACATGGATTACTGCAAATTGTTTAGAATTTTACCTTTCCAAACTTTGTTTAATTAACCACCTAGATACAATATAAAAATTTTCATTTGTATGTTATTAATAAGAGAACAGTTTCATTACTAACTAGTAATCATTGTTTGTGATATAGTGAAATGTCTGAACTTCTTTATGAAACACAACTTTGAATTCAAAATATATTTCCTTGTTGGTCTGATATTTGATTGTATACATTTGACTTGAAAATGAAATGCCGCAGGTTACAGGTGTGTGCTATTGATACATTCTGAGGTGATGATGATGAATGCTGCAAAGGAGGAAGAGAGTGCACATTGAAGGTTTATTAGAAAGAGAGGAGAAGAAAAAATGGATTTGTTAAACATAGTTACTTTATCATACTTGCTTTATTTCCCCCTCTCACTCTCTCTCTCTCAGACTCTTTCTTTCTTTCAAACAAATTTTACAAGTTTCTTCCTCACATCTTTCCTCCTTCCCCCTCTGTCCCTCATCTTTAATTTCTATCTCTTCCACAACCTCATCTTCCTCTCTCTTCCCTCTCCTTCCTTTTTGTATCTTTCTCCACACCCTCTCCTCTTCCCCTTTCTCCTCCATACCACCTCATCCTCCCTCCCCCTCTCCACCTCTTTCAGTATCTTCCTTTACATCCCTCTCGCTCACTCTTCCTCCTCTCTCATTTTCTTTCTCTCCTTCCAGATCCCCCCTCATACATGTACCCCTTCTCAATCCTCTTCCCCATGCATACTTCTTTCTCTTCCTCCGTTCACACCCCCCTCCCTCCATCCCTCCCTTCCTCATTCCCTCCCTCACTCCCTCCCTCCCTCCCTCTCCCTCCCTCCCTCCCTCCCTCTTTACCTCTTAATCAAATTTAATTTCTTCCCCTCCATCTCCTCCACTCTACTTTTCTTTCTCTCCATTTCCCTTTCCCAATCTCTCTTCATCTCTCTGGACCGGTACCATTGGTGATCATAATGTGCCACCTTTTCTTCTCTCGCATTTAGAACTATGTCGGTGTTTCGCTGATGCTTAAATCTTTTTTGATATCTGTAAACTAGATAGCCCCCCCCCTCTTCTTTCAGATACATGTACATTGTATGTAAATAGTTTTTTGTCTAATAATGTGTCCTACAAATTCTAATTTGCCTTCTATTTTAAATACTCTTGCTATTTATTTCAATTCTGTTTTGGCTCTCCTCAGGCATCCTACATGTACAGTGAGATGGAACCACATCTCTCCAATCAGATGATTTGTTCTCTCCCATTGTCTTGATGCCTTTTTACTAGTTAACATGTTTTTATTCCATCCGTCAAAACTTATTATAATTCTGCAGTTAATCACCGCAAATCTTGTTGCTAATTTTCGCTTCCCTTTTCCCATTCATTGTAGACCTTGTCTAGAGCTTCTGACAGCCTATTCTGCTGCAACAATCCTCTTTTTAAAATATATCTATGTACAATTTGTACATCAGTTGCCTCATCTACAAGATGTTATCCTTTCCCATAAGGCCTCCGGTAATTAGAATTGTATCTCTGGCCTGTTTACTTTGTTTTTCCCAGTTGCTTTTAAAATAACAGATAGAGACATATAGATGTTCTTCCTTTTGCTTGTTACCATGGCAACTGTCTTCTCATAATTAATTGATAGTCATTTCGTCTCGATCTCTGTGACCATTTTCCCAGTAACATATTTGCTATCTTCTCCTGGTATCTTTAGTGACTGGCAGCCATGGAGATACTTTCATCTGAGTTTTGTTTTGTCTCTTATTATAATGTCATCAATTCAATAGGTTTCCATCAAGGACTTTATTTTTTCTGGTTTGTATGTACATTGTATTAAATTATGATATTTGATATATTTTGTACATCTGGTAGGAAGATTCAGTCCGGATGTTTGTGTTCTTAGCTAGTGCTGTTGATGAGTCCCGGGTACCCTGGTCCCGCCGAAAAATGTTGAGTCCCGGGCGCAAAAAATTATCGTGAGTCCCGGGTAGTAAATACTCCCGAAATCAACAACACTATTCTTAGCTCAACATTCCCTGTTCTCATCTCAGATGTCTCTCCGTAGTATATACCTTCACACACATGTACATGATGTCATTTGATATGTTCTTTCCAACCGGTTCCAGACTTTGCAAGATTGCAAATCATGTATTAATGTACAATGGAATGCTTTGGTGTAATTGGAAGTTTGGAACTTATCAAATTGGTATTTATATGTTGCAAGCATTTATTACCTTTTCTGATGTAATGAGAGTCAATATGTTGCCATTTTTTTTGGTTAATCCTAGCACTTGTAGCAGAATCTTCTTCAGATGCAAACTGACGAAAAAAAACCATTGTAGACCATGGACTGTCAAGGCAGCTGGGGAAGGAGACAGAGACATAGAATAATAAAAACAATAGTGATGCAGTGAGAGTGTGAGGCATGACTAAGGGGCCATCTACAAAGTATGTACGCAGAGGGGGGGGGGGGGGGGGGGGGGGTCAATTTTGGACCAAAAATTGCGTACATACTTTGTAGATGGCCCCTTATGATGTACATACAGTATCCGTCAAAATAAACTAACCGATTTAACGCGTTTACTGTTAGCTAAATAAATAACGCGTTAGTAACGCGTTAGAAATCTCTAACGCGTTAGAAGTTTCCTAACGCGTTAGGAATTTCCCTAACGCGTTAGGAATTTCCCTAACGCGTTAGGAAGATCCCTAACGCGTTAGGAAGATCCCTAACGCGTTAGGAAGGTCCCTAACGCGTTAGGAAGTTCCCTAACGCGTTTGGAAGACAAGTTTCGTTTCGTTTTCATCAGCAATTAGTTTGATTGCGTGTTCTTATTTTTAACGCGATGTTTGAGATTTATTTTGTGTCATTTTCTCGTAGCGCACATTGTTACTTTGTCCGCTAATATTGAGATCTATTCATTACCTTTTCCAGACAAGTTTCGTTTCGTTTTCATCAGCAATTAGTTTGATTGCGTGTTCTTATTTTTAACGCGATGTTTGAGATTTATTTTGTGTCATTTTCTCGTAGCGCACATTGTTACTTTGTCCGCTAATATTAAGATCTATTCATTACCTTTTCCAGACAAGTTTCGTTTCGTTTTCATCAGCAATTAATTTGATTGCGTGTTCTTATTTTTAACGCGATGTTTGAGATTTATTTTGTGTCATTTTCTCGTAGCGCACATTGTTTCTTTGTCCGCTAATATTGAGATCTATTCATTACCTTTTCCAGACAACTTTCGTTTCGTTTTCATCAGCAATTAGTTTGATTGCGTGTTCTTATTTTTAACGCGATGTTTGAGATTTATTTTGAGTCATTTTCTCGTAGCGCACATTGTTACTTTGTCCGCTAATATTAAGATCTATTCATTACCTTTTCCAGACAAGTTTCGTTTCGTTTTCATCAGCTATTAGTTTGTTTGCGTGTTCTTATTTTTAACGCGATGTTTGAGATTTATTTTGTGTCATTTTCTCGTAGCGCACATTGTTACTTTGTCCGCTAATATTGAGATCTATTCATTACCTTTTCCAGACAAGTTTCGTTTCGTTTTCATCAGCAATTAGTTTGATTGCGTCTTCTTATTTTTAACGCGATGTTTGAGATTTATTTTGAGTCATTTTCTCGTAGCGCACATTGTTACTTTGTCCGCTAATATTAAGATCTATTCATTACCTTTTCCAGACAAGTTTCGTTTCGTTTTCATCAGCAATTAGTTTGATTGCGTGTTCTTATTTCTAACGCGATGTTTGAGATTTATTTTGTGTCATTTTCTCGTAGCGCACATTGTTACTTAGTCCGCTAATATTGAGATCTATTCATTACCTTTTCCAGACAAGTTTCGTTTCGTTTTCATCAGCAATTAGTTTGATTGCGTGTTCTTATTTTTAACGCGATGTTTGAGATTTATTTTGTGTCATTTTCTCGTAGCGCACATTGTTACTTTGTCCGCTAATATTAAGATCTATTCATTACCTTTTCCAGACAAGTTTCGTTTCGTTTTCATCAGCAATTAATTTGATTGCGTGTTCTTATTTTTAACGCGATGTTTGAGATTTATTTTGTGTCATTTTCTCGTAGCGCACATTGTTACTTTGTCTGCTAATATTAAGATCTATTCATTACCTTTTCCAGACAAGTTTCGTTTCGTTTTCATCAGCAATTAGTTTGATTGCGTGTTCTTATTTTTAACGCGATGTTTGAGATTTATTTTGTGTCATTTTCTCGTAGCGCACATTGTTACTTTGTCCGCTAATATTAAGATCTATTCATTACCTTTTCCAGACAAGTTTCGTTTCGTTTTCATCAGCAATTAATTTGATTGCGTGTTCTTATTTTTAACGCGATGTTTGAGATTTATTTTGTGTCATTTTCTCGTAGCGCACATTGTTACTTTGTCCGCTAATATTGAGATCTATTCATTACCTTTTCCAGACAAGTTTCGTTTCGTTTTCATCAGCAAGTTCTTATTTTTAACGCGATGTTTGATATTTATTTTGTGTCATTTTCTCGTAGCGCACATTGTTACTTTGTCCGCTAATATTAAGATCTATTCATTACCTTTTCCAGACAAGTTTCGTTTCGTTTTCATCAGCAATTAGTTTGATTGCGTGTTCTTATTTTTAACGCGATGTTTGAGATTTATTTTGAGTCATTTTCTCGTAGCGCACATTGTTACTTTGTCCGCTAATATTAAGATCTATTCATTACCTTTTCCAGACAAGTTTTGTTTCGTTTTCATCAGCAATTAGTTTGTTTGCGTGTTCTTATTTTTAACGCGATGTTTGAGATTTATTTTGTGTCATTTTCTCGTAGCGCACATTGTTACTTTGTCCGCTAATATTGAGATCTATTCATTACCTTTTCCAGACAAGTTTCGTTTCGTTTTCATCAGCAATTAGTTTGATTGCGTGTTCTTATTTTTAACGCGATATTTGAGATTTATTTTGTGTCATTTTCTCGTAGCGCACATTGTTACTTTGTCCGCTAATATTAAGATCTATTCATTACCTTTTCCAGACAAGTTTCGTTTCGTTTTCATCAGCAATTAGTTTGATTGCGTGTTCTTATTTTTAACGCGATGTTTGATATTTATTTTGTGTCATTTTCTCGTAGCGCACATTGTTTCTTTGTCCGCTAATATTGAGATCTATTCATTACCTTTTCCAGACAACTTTCGTTTCGTTTTCATCAGCAATTAGTTTGATTGCGTGTTCTTATTTTTAACGCGATGTTTGAGATTTATTTTGAGTCATTTTCTCGTAGCGCACATTGTTACTTTGTCCGCTAATATTAAGATCTATTCATTACCTTTTCCAGACAAGTTTCGTTTCGTTTTCATCAGCAATTAGTTTGTTTGCGTGTTCTTATTTTTAACGCGATGTTTGAGATTTATTTTGTGTCATTTTCTCGTAGCGCACATTGTTACTTTGTCCGCTAATATTGAGATCTATTCATTACCTTTTCCAGACAACTTTCGTTTCGTTTTCATCAGCAATTAGTTTGATTGCGTGTTCTCATTTTTAACGCGATGTTTGAGATTTATTTTGTGTCATTTTCTCGTAGCGCACATTGTTACTTTGTCCGCTAATATTAAGATCTATTCATTACCTTTTCCAGACAAGTTTCGTTTCGTTTTCATCAGCAATTAGTTTGATTGCGTGTTCTTATTTTTAACGCGATGTTTGAGATTTATTTTGTGTCATTTTCTCGTAGCGCACATTGTTACTTTGTCCGCTAATATTGAGATCTATTCATTACCTTTTCCAGACAAGTTTCGTTTCGTTTTCATCAGCAATTAGTTTGATTGCGTGTTCTTATTTTTAACGCGATGTTTGAGATTTATTTTGTGTCATTTTCTCGTAGCGCACATTGTTACTTTGTCCGCTAATATTAAGATCTATTCATTACCTTTTCCAGACAAGTTTCGTTTCGTTTTCATCAGCAATTAATTTGATTGCGTGTTCTTATTTTTAACGCGATGTTTGAGATTTATTTTGTGTCATTTTCTCGTAGCGCACATTGTTTCTTTGTCCGCTAATATTGAGATCTATTCATTACCTTTTCCAGACAACTTTCGTTTCGTTTTCATCAGCAATTAGTTTGATTGCGTGTTCTTATTTTTAACGCGATGTTTGAGATTTATTTTGAGTCATTTTCTCGTAGCGCACATTGTTACTTTGTCCGCTAATATTAAGATCTATTCATTACCTTTTCCAGACAAGTTTCGTTTCGTTTTCATCAGCAATTAGTTTGTTTGCGTGTTCTTATTTTTAACGCGATGTTTGAGATTTATTTTGTGTCATTTTCTCGTAGCGCACATTGTTACTTTGTCCGCTAATATTGAGATCTATTCATTACCTTTTCCAGACAAGTTTCGTTTCGTTTTCATCAGCAATTAGTTTGATTGCGTCTTCTTATTTTTAACGCGATGTTTGAGATTTATTTTGAGTCATTTTCTCGTAGCGCACATTGTTACTTTGTCCGCTAATATTAAGATCTATTCATTACCTTTTCCAGACAAGTTTCGTTTCGTTTTCATCAGCAATTAGTTTGATTGCGTGTTCTTATTTCTAACGCGATGTTTGAGATTTATTTTGTGTCATTTTCTCGTAGCGCACATTGTTACTTAGTCCGCTAATATTGAGATCTATTCATTACCTTTTCCAGACAAGTTTCGTTTCGTTTTCATCAGCAATTAGTTTGATTGCGTGTTCTTATTTTTAACGCGATGTTTGAGATTTATTTTGTGTCATTTTCTCGTAGCGCACATTGTTACTTTGTCCGCTAATGAGATCTATTCATTACCTTTTCCAGACAAGTTTCGTTTCGTTTTCATCAGCAATTAGTTTGATTGCGTGTTCTTATTTTTAACGCGATGTTTGAGATTTATTTTGTGTCATTTTCTCGTAGCGCACATTGTTACTTTGTCCGCTAATATTAAGATCTATTCATTACCTTTTCCAGACAAGTTTCGTTTCGTTTTCATCAGCAATTAGTTTGTTTGCGTGTTCTTATTTTTAACGCGATGTTTGAGATTTATTTTGTGTCATTTTCTCGTAGCGCACATTGTTACTTTGTCCGCTATTGAGATCTATTCATTACCTTTTCCAGACAAGTTTCGTTTCGTTTTCATCAGCAATTAGTTTGATTGCGTGTTATTTTTAACGCGATGTTTGAGATTTATTTTGTGTCATTTTCTCGTAGCGCACATTGTTACTTTGTCCGCTAATATTAAGATCTATTCATTACCTTTTCCAGACAAGTTTCGTTTTCATCAGCAATTAGTTTGTTTGCGTGTTCTTATTTTTAACGCGATGTTTCTGATTTATTTTGTGTCATTTTCTCGTAGCGCACATTGTTACTTTGTCCGCTAATATTAAGATCTATTCATTACCTTTTCCAGACAAGTTTCGTTTCGTTTTCATCAGCAATTAGTTTGTTTGCGTGTTCTTATTTTTAACGCGATGTTTGAGATTTATTTTGTGTCGTTTTCTCGTAGCGCACATTGTTACTTTGTCCGCTAATATTAAGATCTAGTCATTACCTTTTCCAGAGAAGTTTCGTTTCGTTTTCATCAGCAATTAGTTTGATTGCGTGTTCTTATTTTTAACGCGATGTTTGAGATTTATTTTGTGTCATTTTCTCGTAGCGCACATTGTTACTTTGTCAGCTAATATTAAGATATATTCATTACCTTTTCCAGACAAGTTTCGTTTCGTTTTCATCAGCAATTAGTTTGTTTGCGTGTTCTTATTTTTAACGCGATGTTTGAGATTTAGTTTGTGTCATTTTCTCGTAGCGCACATTGTTACTTTATCCGCTAATATTGAGATCTATTCATTACCTTTTCCAGACAAGTTTCGTTTCGTTTTCATCAGCAATTAGTTTGATTGCGTGTTCTTATTTTTAACGCGATGTTTGAGATTTAATTTGTGTCATTTTCTCGTAGCGCACATTGTTACTTTGTCCGCTAATATTGAGATCTATTCATCAATACAAAATGTGTCGCAAGCTAGATCAACAAAATTATCGTTTTCATATCCTCAGTCTTTTACTATCGGCCGACTGTTAAAGATCGCAGTTAAATGTAGAAGAGAACATGAAAACGATAGATTTGTTGATCTATAGTCGCCAGCAAGCTGGGATTCAGGGGAAAGCTGGATTGAAAATAAGTTTATACTCTCGTGTAAAAATATATAAATATACGCAACCTGGAAGGGGCCGTTTTCGATAGAGTAAATACAATCTTACAAAAACGTATAACCCGCTTGATAATTTTATGTTGTCATATCATGTGACGATGTATGTATTATCATGACTTTGTTGATGGTGGTTGTATTTGTCTAACTATATACCGATCAGTTGTTGATGATTATGACTGACAGTGATGACTAAATAAAAGCATGTAAATACAAAAATAATCATGGAGGCTGGACGATATCGGGAACCATCAAGGCTGCATGACGCTCGAGTATATCCGAGGTAAGCATGCCAGGTAGGTAATCTGCTAGTAAAGTTGTATGAATATTATAATTTCATTATACAGGCCGTGAACAAAAGTATGTGTATTGTGCATTGGTGCAGACCGAGCTAATCCGACCGTGAGAATGCGGCAGTTGTTTCCAAGAAAGACAGTACGTGTGCGCGCTGTAGAGTGAGGAATAATGGTAAACAAGTCGCCAACCAGTTCCAACTTCACAGGGGCCGCGGAAAGGTGGGGGACTGACCACATTTTAAGTGTTATTTAATGCTTATGTATTTTATTGTTTAAGCCAAAAAAAGTGTGGGGGCTGCAGCCCCACCCCCGCTCCCGCGGCCCCTGCCTGCTTCATGCCGCATTATATTACGGGTTCGATCGTTCATTGTATTGCAAGCTCAACTGTGATTACTTTTAGTTACGTTCCTCACGTAAAACTAATAATCGCCGAATCATTGTTGGTACATGTTTGATAATAATTACTTCGTACCGCGAATAGAGTCATGCTTCGAGAGAAAACACAGTATTTTTGAAACACGAAACGAATCATGCAGCCGCAAATGAGTCATGAATAAGCTCGCAATTTAAAGTTGTATCGCAAAATTTATCGTTGTGCTGTCTTTCTTGAGATGTGAACAGTGGTGTAGCGACGGGCACGGCCCCGCCCCCCCCCCCCCCCCCCCCAAAAAAAAAAAAAAAAAAAATTGAAAAGCAATAGAAAACATAAGCAGGGGACATTATTTGAACAAACATAGAAATACATAAGGTGTGCGCCCCCCCCCCCCCCAATCCGTCCGACCACGCTACGCCACTATGTAAAGGTAGTTTATTGGAAAATAATTTAATATCTATCATGGACTTGACAAAGTTACGACGATTGTGATATTTGTTCTGAGAAACCTAGTAGTTTACGGGCAGAGTTGAATCCGTTTGGTAAAGCCAAAGGCTTCTAGTTTGGCTTTGACCAGATAGTCGGGACTGCACTGACGTTTTTTGTTTTTTGTTTTTTGGAGGGGGGGGGGGGGGGGGGGGGGGACACAATAATTTGCGTATTTCTCATAACAAAAGTCGATCGTTCATTGAGTGCACTGTATTGCAAGCTCAACTGTGATTACTTTTAGTTACGTTCCTCACGTAAAACTAATAATCGCCGAATCATTGTTGGTACATGTTTGATAATAATTACTTCGTACCGCGAATAGAGTCATGCTTCGAGAGAAAACACAGTATTTTTGAAACACGAAACGAATCATGCAGCCGCAAATGAGTCATGAATAAGCTCGCAATTTAAAGTTGTATCGCAAAATTTATCGTTGTGCTGTCTTTCTTGAGATGTGAACAGTGGTGTAGCGACGGGCACGGCCCCCCCCCCCCCAAAAAAAAAATTAATAAAAATTGAAAAGCAATAGAAAACATAAGCAGGGGACATTATTTGAACAAACATACTCTCTTAATTTCTAGGACTTAAATTTTAAGTCTTTCTTACGACTTAAAATATTTTAAGTCCTAAAGACTTATTTCATTGGGCCTCCTGTACCCTTCGATTGAAATTTGGCTTCGCAATCTAAATCTAATGGGGACTTAAAACTTTAAGCCAATCATATATCAGACTACCCACAAATGACGTCATGCAATTCGCAAGAGTCGAAACCCGTTTTGACTGCCATTTTGGATTTCACGAAGCGACGTCGACGCGGCTTGATGGAGGAATTTCTCGAACAAATCGATGACGATGGGAGTGTGACAAAGCTACTCAAAGGTAAGCATAATGTAATGTGAATGCAATAGGATGTGATAGATTAATCTGGGAGTCAACAGCGGACGATAAATATGTAAATTTCATCTAAGTAGGCCTAACTGCGAACAACTACCAGCGCCCCGGGATTACATGACAGACTGCAGTCTGCATGCAATGCACGCGGTACGTACGCGTACCCTGGCCTGTGCTAGCCGCCGCTAGCTGCAGGCCGGACTGCGGCGCGCCACAGTCCGGCCTGCAGCGCTAACTGTTCATGTTGTAAAATTGTAGACTTGCAATAACTACTCATCGAGTGGCTAATATTTAACAATTTTTATCAAAAGATAAAAAGCACTGAAATTATTGAAATTTTACTCACATTGTCTAGAATATTCAGCAGATTTGGATGATGCATGTGCACACTTTGTCAGACTTAACTTAAGTTAAGACTTACCGTAAAGTCGAGATGACTTTCCTTCAAATTGTTCAATTTCTCACGAAATGTAGCTGATATTACAGCAACATGTGTGCCTGATACTGATAGTAGTTTGTGCAAATTCCAGGTTTTGAAATTACAAGGACTTGTTTTAGAATTAGGGCCTAGGGGGAACTTTTGTGTTGTGTTTAGATTCACTGATAATAGTACTCTTATTTTGTTACAATAAAGCAGAAATGTGTAAATTAAAAAAAATGGTCTTGATTTGGTTACATAACTCCCATTAGTTTTTATGCGCCCGAAGGGTCGTATTACATGTATGGCCAAGTCTCCTAACATGGATGAACGATAAGAGATCGATGTAAATGTTGGTCATGGTGTCCAGCATTGCTAAATTCGGCGTGTGGTGGCTCTTGGTTGTCATCGATCTGTTGGCGATGAGTTCGAGGAGGAGCTGGTGGCCTCACTTTCATGGAGCAGGAGCGCGAGCGGAGAAGATTGTGCATTCATCGTCCATCTCGCCGACCGTTGGCCATCGCCATCATAATATGGCTCCCTATTAAAGGGTCCGTTTTCTTTGTTGGATAAGACTAGGCAGTAGGTGGTGCAACTCATGATACTAACAATAATCAACAGATATTTTTCTTCTTTTTTTGTTTGCATTCCCTTGTAAATAATCATTAGATTATGAGCAAATATTTAGAATCGTAAACGTCTTCTATTGTACTTATTGAACCTGTCAGGCCTTCTCCATATGTATCGTGACAAGATTACTTTTCGTTCTCACATTTTTATTCATAGGATGCAGAGGGAGACGTGGCTGAGCCAGTCTGCGAAGCAACGCCGGGGAAGGTGCGTGAGATGTCTGTGGGAGCAGAGGGACTGCGGTTCCAGAGGGTGCCCTTGCTGCAGCTGGAGAGTTGGTGTGGTGGTCAACGATGTCCTCGGCAAGGTGGTCGTCATCGGAGTCAAGGTGGGGAGCATCGTAACTTCGTAAGCAGCAACATCCGTGGCAAGGTGAGGGGCTTCACGGAGGGAGGTGCATGCCGCTATCTGCGCTGTCTTCCTCGCCGAAATGGAGGTCAGCGACATCGAAGGGAAGGTGAGCATCATTGGGATGGACGTCAGCGACGTCGAAAGGAAGGAGAGCCTGTTAATCGCAAGCGACGTCTGCCAGAGTTTTGTCGGAGAGTTGGTGAATGACAGCGTAGTCGACAGGTGGAGCCTGGTCATCGGAGGAGATCGTGGAGTCAACGATGGGCCGGACGGAGATCGTCTGTTGAAGGTTGCAGATCGCGAGCACGTCGAAAGAGTGTACGCGAATGCCAGGTTGGACGTTTCAAGCGTTATCGTCGAGGAGCGACTTGACATCGTCGGTGTTATCGGAACATGGACTCTTTGGTCAGTGTGCTGACGTTCAGTACGCTGGTTGAGCGGAACTTCAAAACGCGATAAGAAGCCATTTTTGAAGTAACTTTGAAAACTGTAATCTGCTTTGTTTTTGCAGAACTTATGTGCAGTGGAGAACAGTGTCTGTTTTTAGCCCAATTATGGATAGCGAACTGTGACAAATCTTGAAGAACAGTGATTCCATAATTATAGTTTGAACATTACCACTGCAAATAACTATTATGTCAGGAAAAACTGATGTTGACTGTTGAGTCTTCTTAATAACATTTTGGACTGTCACAATCAGAGAACTTAAACTTTGGAAGACTATGGGTCTTTGAGACTTTGACATGATTTAAGAAGACTCGGATAAAATAACAATTGTATCATGAACTCGGTATGAAAAAGGTTATTGTTATTTTCGTTGTTTTGTTTTTATGTTTACTGTGTATAATGTAACCTATTGTGATGTCAATAGCATGATTGGCACGGTGAAGTTTGTGATTTATTCTTATGCATAATGATGATGCGAAGTAATATTATTACAATGCTTACAAGGAAACTAGTTAGACATGTGTTAGACTAGTTAGACAAGATTTTTGCAATCCATGAGTAATAATAATGAGTATAATAAATGTAATACAATATTAATATTCCCAGTAAGCCAGTTATATCTATTTTTTCTTTCTTTCTTATGTTTGTCTTTAATATCACTCTGCCTACGCCTTTTACAATGTAACCTTTACAGATTCTCCTGAGTAACTGTTACCAAGTACCAACTATGGAATGTATAATTAAGACAATATCATTGCTGGTATTATACTGCCCCCTTTACTTTAAATATAACTTCTTCTTTTTTTTCCTAATTTTTTTTCTTTCTTTTACCTCCTCTCTCATATTATGGACCATACTGCTTATTATTTTCTAAAATTTTTCTTGTTACTCCAGTAAGAATTTACAGTCAATTCGCAGTTTTGAACAATGAATTAAGAGTTTGATTTAAATGTGCAGTAATCATGTAATTTAATGTATAAAATCAGTATTTATGAAATGTAATTTTTTTAGTTATGCAAGGTGACCTCCAAAAACGGCACACAAGAGTTTTGCTATATTTATGTCACAAGAGTATTTCTTATTTAAAAATAAATGCTTTTTCAGAAAATGACACCCAAGATCATCAATTTTGGTTGAGCAGTTTTGCTTCTACGCTTCTTTAGCAAAAGGAGTTAAACAAATTATAGTGTTTCATGTAAGTCACAATTCAAGCCGACCACAGAGTTTGGACGGCGTGCTTGGTGCTTACCTAGCTGTGAAAAAGTGAGGTAATTTGGCTGAAGAAGTATCATAGCTACCAACTTTTACTAATTCTTAGTATTCAGTATTAATTCCATCGTCAGATTTGTCTGGTTTGGTACTTTGGTTACTTATTCACTGAAGATTACTAATTTTTGTTAATAGAAACACCATGTAGTTCCATGCAAAACATGCAAGTATTACGGATTTCCAACAGAATCATTACTTATTTCTTCTTTTGTTAGCAGATATGTGTAAGCAAAACTATTTACAGCCATGGTCACAAATCCCTTTACGAACATTGTACGTACGATTGATTTTGTATGGCTGCAATATGGTATAAAAGTTGTTCGTACAGCATTCGTAAGGGCATGTGTTACCAAGGCTTAACCAATATCTTTGTGTTTCATTTTCTTCAGCATAAAATACACTAGTTAACAGATAAGGCTAATAAGGAATTTCTGACATGCAGGAATTAAAAATCAACCGTGCTGCTTTTTTCTGGGCTAGGCCTATATAAACCTGGATTGCAATGAGTAATTTAACCCTATTAACTTTGATAACTTTATCCCATGAAGTTGTGTATTTTATATTGTAATTTTCAGTTTTATTTATTTGTTTTATTTACGATAATTTGTCATTGTTACCTTAATTGATGTATGTATAAATGAATTATAAGTTTGATACAAATGTGTAGTTATCATCAGCGATTATGAACAAATGCTTATTTCTTTCGTCAAGCTTGATAGAACTTTACAATCAGGATGGAAGCACATCGTGTTTTATACAGTCTGTATAAAAAAAACATGGTACAGTCAGGAAAACAAATTATCTAGGTATGATCTTTGTTGAAAATTTATGTGTATTTGGTATCATATTAAAGCAGAATGATAGCTCTTTCTTTTGCTTTTTAAATCATATCATTTACTTTTGTAAATCAAGAGTTATGCTACGTTTAGTGTGGCAAGACAATATCCCATTTGTGCCACTTTACGTATTCATCAAAGAAATCGTCATGAAAGTTTCAACGACAAAACAATTACTTTGTGAGGACAAAGATGGAAGAAATTACTGAAGCATCTTTTACTATGATATATATTACTTAGTAGCACACGTACAAACACACACGAACACAATCATACACGCGCACATACTTTAGTTTTGTACGTTTGTCACACACTCACATTGGCTTGTGGGTGTATGTATGTTTGTGTATGTGTGTACGCACAAACACACCATTCGTACACCACACATGCTCATTAGTGTATATATGTACGTGTGTGTTTGTGTTTGTGTATGTGTTACTAAGTGTTATATATAATTCTGGAAGATGCTTTGGCGGATTTTGGTCAGTATTTTCCTCATAATTATCTATTTACAGCAATAATACTATTCCATTGTTTAAACCTTCATGACAATTTCGACGATAAATACAAAAAGTGGCACAAACGGGATTTTGCCTAATCGCTTAAAACGTGGCATAACTCTTGATTAACAAAAGCAATAAGTATGATTAAAATAGCAACATAAAGAGCATTACTTCGCTTTAATATGATATCAAATACTTATACTTACGAACAATTTTTATATTAAAAAATATATATTTTCTGACTGTACCATTCTTTTTGATACACACTGTATACTCCGCTAAGTTCAGTTGCTACATTTGATTTATGTTTGCTTGTAGCAGTATATATAATTTGTCAAAGGAACTTTTTGTTCAATTGTATATATGTACAGGTCCAGGGTTTATATTGATTCTTTATATGTTTTGATTGATATTATTGTGAAATAAATGTACATTTCAATTTAGATGAAATAAACAAATTTACACCAACAGAAAAGGTGTATCAACTCGTTTTCTTTTAAGTGTTTTCTTTTAAATCCATCATGGATTTATTTTGAAATAAATCCAAGAAAGATTTAAAATCAAGACTTTAATATTTAAATCCATGATGGACTTATTTTAGAAATAAATCTAAGAAGATTTAAAAAGTAGTCGTGAAAGATTTAAATTATAAATCCAATAGACTTAAAATTTAAGTCCTACATGGACTTAAAATTTTAAGTCTTAGGATAGATTGATTTTAAGTCCTATGGTTTTGTCACTCTCCTGAGTCCACTTGGACTTAAACAAATAAATCCTTTGGACTTAAAAATAAGTCCTAGAAATTAAGAGAGTAGAAATACATAAAGGTGTGCGCCCCCCCCCCCCCCCCCCAATCCGTCCGACCACGCTACGCCACTATGTAAAGGTAGTTTATTGGAAAATCAATTTAATATCTATCATGGACTTGACAAAGTTACGACGATTGTGATATTTGTTCTGAGAAACCTAGTAGTTTACGGGCAGAGTTGAATCCGTTTGGTAAAGCCAAAGGCTTCTAGTTTGGGCTTTGACCAGATAGTCGGGACTGCACTGACGTTTTTTTTTTTTTTTTTTTTGGAGGTGGGCGGGGGGCGGGGGGTGGGTGGGGGGGGGGGGGGGGGGACAATAATTTGCGTACTTCTCATATCAAAAGTCGGACCAAAATGTCCCCAGTTTGTCATCGCCTTTTTTTGGTCTTTATTTTGTCGTATATTATTAAATTATTTCATGATCTGTCATCTCGCCATGTCCGTCATTGGGATCCCTTTGATCGTCTCTAAATGAAAACAAATAAAACATGTTAGATTATATTATAACAAGTATTCACGTTATTATTATGAATATGATTCAGAGTGATATTATGTGATTTCCTCCGATCATAATACGACAGTAATATTACATTACGGGTTTCCCCATCGATGGTTTTCCCGCGCGTGCGGACGTAAAGCCACGTGCATGCGATTATGCAGCGCGCGCCTAGGCCAATTGGCTTGGCGGCCAGCGCCGCAGCACGCCAGCGCCACTGGCCGCCCTTCCTTAGCGTGCTTCCCGCCCGATCCATATTATGGGCTTTTCGCAAGAAACTGAGTTAATTCTGAATAGTCTGGAACTATTTCCCCGTAAATATTAATATGTACATCTATCGGCGTCAATATGTGTAATATTATTGGCATATAATAAGAGCAATGTCAGCCCTAAACACTGCATTTTGCCAATGTTTGCGACTTTGCGCGATTGCGTGATTTTACCGGGCCGTGTTCCGGTCCGGTCTGGAGACCATAGAAAAAAATGCTTATAACACGAAATTATCATATATTTGTAAGAAGATGTGTTATGTTATTTTTTTGTTTTTCATTTTCGGGCAAGAAAAGTTATCAATTCGGGCAAGTAAAATTTTTTAAAACCTGATTTTACTTGCCCGACTGGGCAAGTGAAAAAAGTTAGAGTGGAGTCATAGATCACCAAATTATATTCATAGCGTTGCAAAACGAATCGTATGCACAAGAAAATGAAAGACTATAATCATCATTTCAGATTTATTTCGTGTCATGTTCTTGTAGCGAAAATGTTTACTTAGCTTGCTAACATTATTTTGTTCGTCGATTGCAATTTAGGTCATTTTGAGGAAAAGTCGGTATATGGCTGAAAATTGAATACGGTACACGTCAAAGAGTTTTCCATAGAGAATATAAGTAGCAGGCCATTCATTGATGCGCCCGCACCCCTTCTCCGTGAATGGAGAGTAGCCACTTCATCGCACAATGAGAACAATAGCCAGAGATTATCGGACGCCGCGATGTAGGCCTACATTGTAGTGTTGCGTAACATCCTGAAGATAGTGGGGGGGGGGGGGGGGGGGGGGGGGGGGGTTCATATAATTACTTGAGAATGCATGGCATTGTTTGCATCATTCAGTATATAACACAAAGTATGTAGCGAAATAAATTAATCAACATGATTGTTTCATATTCACGGTAAAATCAACATAATTAAAAATGGCATATTTATATTCATTTAATTCAGTGCAGTGTGATTATTCAAAACGTTGTCAGTTATTACAATCAATGCGTTACATATTTCATCAATCACAAAATTATATTCATAGCGTTGCACAACAAAACATATGAGCACAAGAAACTGAAAGACTATATCGAAACGGAGTCTTGTAAAAGATACATTTAAAAACAGTATAGTTTGTAAAAATGGAAAGAAGTAAAGTCCTTCCCGTGCGAATGTTGGCATATAAGGCAATGCCTATCTCTGATTCATTAGCCTAGCCCCTAGGCCACACGTCTATGTTGCGAAAGCTCCTTTGGTAATAGTTTTGCCTTCTCCGTTCTATAAATGACTGGCAAGAAAACAATATGCGCTACGAGAAAATGACACAAAATAAATCTCAAACATCGCGTTAAAAATAAGAACACGCAATCAAACTAATTGCTGATGAAAACTAAACGAAATTTGTCTGGAAAAGGTAATGAATAGATCTCAATATTAGCGGACAAAGTAACAATGTGCGCTACGAGAAAATGACACAAAATAAATCTCAAACATCGCGTTAAAAATAAGAACACGCAATCAAACTAATTGCTGATGAAAACGAAAAGAAATTTGTCTGGAAAAGGTAATTAAATAGATCTTAATATTGGCGGACAAAGTAACAATGTGCGCTACGAGAAAATGACACAAAATAAAACTCAAACATCGCGTTAAAAATAAGAACACGCAAACAAACTAATTGCTGATGAAAACGAAACGAAACTTGTCTGGAAAAGGTAATGAATAGATCTCAATATTAGCGGACAAAGTAACAATGTGCGCTACGATAAAATGACACAAAATAAATCTCAAACATTGCGTTAAAAATAAGAACACGCAATCAAACTAATTGCTGATGAAAACTAAACGAAATTTGTCTGGAAAAGGTAATGAATAGATCTTATCAATATTAGCGGACAAAGTAACAATGTGCGCTACGATAAAATGACACAAAATAAATCTCAAACATCACGTTAAAAATAAGAACACGCAAACAAACTAATTGCTGATGAAAACGAAACGAAACTTGTCTGGAAAAGGTAATGAATAGATCTCAATATTAGCGGACAAAGTAACAATGTGCGCTACGATAAAATGACACAAAATAAATCTCAAACATTGCGTTAAAAATAAGAACACGCAATCAAACTAATTGCTGATGAAAACTAAACGAAATTTGTCTGGAAAAGGTAATGAATAGATCTTATCAATATTAGCGGACAAAGTAACAATGTGCGCTACGATAAAATGACACAAAATAAATCTCAAACATCACGTTAAAAATAAGAACACGCAATCAAACTAATTGCTGATGAAAACGAAACGAAACTTGTCTGGAAAAGGTAATTAAATAGATCTTAATATTAGCAGACAAAGTAACAATGTGCGCTACGAGAAAATGACACAAAATAAATCTCAAACATCGCATTAAAAATAAGAACACGCAATCAAACTAATTGCTGATGAAAACGAAACAAAACTTGTCTGGAAAAGGTTATTGAATAGATCTCAATATTAGCGGACAAAGTAACAATGTGCGCTACGAGAAAATGACACAAAATAAATCAGAAACATCGCGTTAAAAATAAGAACACGCAAACAAACTAATTGCTGATGAAAACGAAACGAAACTTGTCTGGAAAAGGTAATTAAATAGATCTTAATATTAGCAGACAAAGTAACAATGTGCGCTACGAGAAAATGACACAAAATAAATCTCAAACATCGCATTAAAAATAAGAACACGCAATCAAACTAATTGCTGATGAAAACGAAACAAAACTTGTCTGGAAAAGGTTATTGAATAGATCTCAATATTAGCGGACAAAGTAACAATGTGCGCTACGAGAAAATGACACAAAATAAATCAGAAACATCGCGTTAAAAATAAGAACACGCAATCAAACTAATTGCTGATGAAAACGAAACGAAATTTGTCTGGAAAAGGTACTGAATAGATCTCAATATAAGCGGACAAAGAAACAATGTGCGCTACGAGAAAATGACACAAAATAAATCAGAAACATCGCGTTAAAAATAAGAACACGCAATCAAACTAATTGCTGATGAAAACGAAAAGAAACTTGTCTGGAAAAGGTAATTAAATAGATCTTAATATTAGCGGACAAAGTAACAATGTGCGCTACGAGAAAATGACACAAAATAAATCAGAAACATCGCGTTAAAAATAAGAACACGCAAACAAACCAATTGCTGATGAAAACGAAACGAAACTTGTCTGGAAAAGGTAATGAATAGATCTTAATATTAACGGACAAAGTAACAATGTGCGCTACGAGAAAATGACACAAAATAAATCAGAAACATCGCGTTAAAAATAAGAACACGCAAACAAACTAATTGCTGATGAAAACGAAACGAAACTTGTCTGGAAAAGGTAATGAATAGATCTTAATATTAGCGGACAAAGTAACAATGTGCGCTACGAGAAAATGACACAAAATAAATCAGAAACATCGCGTTAAAAATAAGAACACGCAATCAAACTAATTGCTGATGAAAACGAAACGAAACTTCTCTGGAAAAGGTAATGAATAGATCTTAATATTAGCGGACAAAGTAACAATGTGCGCTACGAGAAAATGACACAAAATAAATCTCAAACATCGCGTTAAAAATAAGAACACGCAATCAAACTAATTGCTGATGAAAACTAAACTAAACTTGTCTGGAAAAGGTAATGAATAGATCTCAATATTAGCGGACAAAGTAACAATGTGCGCTACGAGAAAATGACACAAAATAAATCTCAAACATTGCGTTCATCATTGCAAAATAAGAACATGCAATCAAACTGATCAAACTGAGAAAATGACTTAGAATCAATCTGAAACATTGTCTTTATTTAAATTACCGTTTGGGACATTGCTGGCGCACTCGGAAAAATTCTAACGCGTTAGGAAACTTTCTAACGCGTTAGGGATTTTTCTATCGCGTTAGGTAACTTCCTAACGCGTTAGGGATCTTCCTAACGCGTTAGGGAACTTCCTAACGCGTTAGGGATTTTTCTAACGCGTTAGGAATCATCCTAACGCGAGTAACGTTTTCAAAACGTTAGAAATATAATTAACGTTTTGAAAACGTTACTCGCGTTAGGGGGGTTAGTTTATTTTGACGTATACTGTAATGCTCGATACAACCCGCCATATCACTCGTATACTTTGCGTGCAGGTTACGGGTCTATTTTCTTACGCAAGAATCCATCCGCCGGGAATTGGGGAAGTCTTTTTTTTTTTTTTTTAGATGAAATAAAAAAATTTATATCAATTTTAACAGAAATATTTGTTTAAATGATATTTTTTTTTTTTTTTTTTTTTTTTTTTTTTTTTTTTTTTTTTTTTTTTTTTTTTTAAATCCACAAAATACCCCTGTGCAGCATTAGTTTTTATAAAATAAGTGAAACAAAAATGAAAATCAAACTAAAGTGAGCCATGTATCAGTAAAAAACTTTTACATGCTAATTGACCAATCAGAATGCAGGGATTCTTCTACCCATTTTATAATTCTGATTATGCCATGTTTGGTACGTTTCTGGCGCTTTCCAATCATGCAGGAAGATTTTTTTTTTTTTTTTTAATGATTTTTTTTTTTTTTTTTTTTTTTTTTATCAATTCATATACCAACGCTCGAAATTAACTTTTTTTGCTGGTGGCCCGATCGGGCAAGTAGAATTGGTATTTATCCAATATTGGTGGCCCGAAACAGAAATTTGGTGGCCCGAAAAAACAAGGAAAAATAAAAGAAAACAGTGACCGGTAATCTTAGCTTTTCATAAGAATTAATTAATGAAAATAACATCTAAAATCACCACCCTGATAAAAAATCCGTAAAGGAATATATAAACCCAACATTGAATCAGTAAAAGGTAATTTTGGATTGATGAAATGTTACAATTTCAGCCCTTTCTCTGTGCGATTTTGTCAACTTACAAGTTCAAAGTTGAAATTATACACAAAACAACATGCATGGGACTGAACTGGAACTCTCACAAAATTGGCATGAAAATCTACAAAAGTACAAAACTAGATAAAACAAAATCTGTACTACCTTATTATGAGTCCTATATTTGAAGTTCTTTCAAATTATGTGATGCTTTGAAATATAATAAGGCCTTTCTGGCGTTCTTGCCCAAACGAATTTGCGCAAATTGGACTGAATTGAAGACAAGTCAAAGCATAGTTGCAGAGTTGACTAGACTGTGTGTGGCTATGCGAATTGCTGTATTAAGCTGATGTACATACCGTCCCCATTTATAATACATGGGGCCAGGTACAAGGTACCAGCATGTGTGTAGACTTCTAGTTCTACTTGTATGCACTAGTAGTAGACGGGTAAATCAGTCTTTCTCTTTGTTGTTTGTCTCCCCAAGACGTCATAATTTTCATAGGCACCTCCAGAACGAGATGAATTTTTCTGTCTAATCACGCACATTTCTCCAGATTATCGCCGTTAGCAGATTTGCGCTCGCTATTTTGCTGATTTTTCCACTGATTTCCTTTGTTTTTTATGCCTGGTTTCGGCGATGTTTGAAATGTCAAATTTTCAGATTTACATTTGGAAATCTTACTGGCCCAATCGGGCCACTAAAATAGAGCAATTATGATTTTTTGGTGGCCCGACAGAGATTTTTGGTGGCCCCGGGCCATCGGGCCTGTGCTAATTTCGAGCGTTGCATATACTTATCTTGCCTACCCATAGTTTATACAAAGCATCTCTCAACATGTTAGTTTGTTTGTGTGTGTATGTGTGTGTGTGTGTGTGTGTGTGTGTGTGTGTGTGTGTGATCAATGTGTTTATTCATTTTACTCAATGTATATTTACTCTGGGGAGGAGCCTAAGATAGGCCAATGGCCTTTGTTTCTCCCTCCACACTGTGAATTTACTTCTTGTATTACCTCATTTGATGTATTTTACCTGTTGTATTGCTGTTATGCATTGTTCTACCATGTATAATTTCTATTTGTATGTTTTTTAATTCAAGTTGTGGAAATAAAATGAATTTAAATTTCAATTTGAAGTATCATAGATCTACTAATACTCATGGATAGCCAATCAACGTTCAGAGATCAGTGCAGACACACACATACCCATTCGTTGACGAGTACACAACTCGTTCACGTATACAGAGGTAGATTGTTGGGGTAACCGCGCCATTATAAGGGTCGCTATCATTAAAGGTCCATAATTCAATTTTCCGTTTTCCAAAAAAGATACAAATTTGTTACAATAAATAAATCACGGACAGCATATTGTAAGTATACTGCTTAGATCTGTCACCATTCAGATGCCTCCTGTTAAAGGGAGTGATCCACTTTTGCAAGCCAAAAAACATAAGTTGCCATATTAACCTCAAATATTATAGATCATGATTTTTAGAATTTATTCTGAAAAGATTATGACTTGACAATGTATTTTGGCGGAGTTATGGATTTTATGATTTTTTTTTTTAGCTATAGATTAATAAAATGAGGGACGTCGATTTACTAACCAATCTCACAATAATCTGTCTAGCGCCCGTTACGTTCGCTGTTGGATAGTGTATTTGGTATTCATGCGATGCGACAGTTTTAGTGCGGAGATAATCATAGTAAAAATTGCCCGGGTTCGACGTTCTCCGGTAGGCCTAGTCTACAGGCCAGCGCAGCCGGAGCCGGCCGGGCGCGCGGCCGGGCGAGTAGCTAATCTGGCAGCTGGATCTTATGTACCGACCGCGCGCGCGTACGTGCGGTAACGTACCATAGAAGTAGTATATTATATAAATAACCTACGCGCAATATATATAGCTAGCATGCATAGCGCAATGCATTACGTACGTTACAATAGTCATTCACGATATCACGGATTACAAGACGCTAAATTTACGATTGAAGCCTTGAAATGGAGGAGGATCAGGAGAGAGAGGAGAGGAACGGAAGCGTGGCCGTGGCCGTGGGAGACCTGCTGTTAGTACGAAAAAGAGAGCAAGGCTGACGAGGGACGAGACGTATCGACTATCGTCTGAACGTGAGGAGAATAAACGTTGACTTGGACGTGTACGAAAGGTGGTGCGAACTTGCCCAAGGCCCGGGGAGTTACGGTTCGTGAGCTTGCCAGGGTTCTGGTGGAGGATGCTCAGACGGTGCAGACAGCCCATGACCAGGTCGCGTCTACTGAATGTGAAGCTATAAACATCGCAGGGTGAGTGATTATTTATGCCTGTATTTTCTTTATAAACTATTATTATTCTATTGAACTCTAGTGAATTGAAATCGTAACGTAATGTTTCTTTCCTTGGCTTTGAGTTTGAATATTTGTTTACTAAAAATAAAATAACTAAAACTAAAAGTAAAGCCAAGCCAAGCCAAGCCAAGGACAAGGACAAGGATTATGAATGATGTATATTCCAAAACTGCAGATTTTCACTTCTCTTCGACATTTGAAGAATAATTTGGACCATTTTGGTAAGTTCAAATAATACTTGTATCAACAATTTTAGTGCCAGTTATGATTGATTTTGCTGAATTTAAGTTCAGAATTTTGTGTGAAAGTTTGACAAACTTTTTCTGTACTGGCCCACATTGTTCCCTTACAGGGCAGCATAGCTCTGCTCCCTTGTGTGACTAGAACTAAGTTCGTAAGTATGGTAGTCTGTTTGGTTTGTTTACCACTATAGACTAGTCTAGCCCTAGGGCTAGGCACTCTACTGCTGATGTACCAGTGTCAGTGAGTTTTTTAATTCTTGTTTGCATCACATTCTTGTTTGAAATCAATTGGCTCGTACTACTCACTGTACTATTCACTTATCCCTCGATGGTCTGTTGTAATATTTTGGTCAACATTTATAATCATTCTTTTTATGATTCGCGGCCCCAAACTTTTCGTACTTCGCTGCTGGTAAAATCAATGTTAGCAGGACTTCAAGAGGAGCTATGCCTGTAGCTAGCCAGGGTACTCTTTTCATTCACAAGACGTACCCCTAGGGCCAGGGGTACAAACATTTTTCTTAAACTAAGTCTTGTTGTGGTACCTAAGTTTCACTCCATATCAAGCGCATGTCCATGTCTTTCTTTCCTAATTCTAGACCGAGTACTGGTGCATCTGGCGGCTCTGGCCTACAACACCCACAAGCAGGATCAAGCTTTGATGCAAGGTAAAATTTGAAATTAATTTATATAGTTCATACCACTAATGTAACCAAAGCTTCTCCATGATAGTTTGTAAGACATTGACTCAATTTCATCTTGCCAACCATGTGTTTAAATCAATTACATGATCTCATACAGTTTTGTTTTATGAGTGAAAAATAAACATCTCTCATGAGGTCCCTCAAATTCTCAAAAGCCTTGTTTTATTATCATGCCAAAAACAAATGATGTGGTATAATTATTTGTAAACCATGGACAAGGAAGCCTGTTGCATTTAAAAACTAGCAATCAATCGTAAAGTTATAATGAATGCACCCAAATGCACAAATCTTATTGGCCCAAGCCCCAAGGGCAATTATTGTCTTTAAAGTTGGAATCAATTGCTACATTTACAACTGTTTGCAATTGTTAAGTGTCTCTATGTATTGAGGTATTAATCTTTAGAAGAGTGAAGATGTTGAATCATCCAGAAAAGAGTACACAAATCCCCATACTAACTTTTTTTTTTTTACTGGGGCCAGCAAAATGTAAAAGTAATTTTTTGGTGGCCCGATCGGGCAAGCAGATTTTCAACCTGACATTTACATAATGAAAACAATCTTGTTTCTATTGTGTCGTGCTTCATCTGTAATCACATGTTTGATTAGGAACGAGTGATATTTTGAATTTAGTAAAAAGCTTACTCATAAAATATAATTTTGGGGCCAGTAAATTTTTGTTCGGTCCACCAGAATATGAGAAGAAACTATTTCACTGGTAATCTGGGCCACTGACTAAAAATGTGAGTGTGGAGTCCTGACTATACTATATTATAACAACTATATTTGGGCGTTGTGCGTGAGGCTGACTGCATTAGATTCAAATGTCATTTAATAATTTGTTGGTTCTTATTTATTATTTCAGACCAAGTACCAGCGGATTCCAACCTCCTAAGATCTCCACTCCTGCTGATGCAAGGTAAGATTTGCAATTGTAATTTCTATTATAGTCTACATGTTAGCCATTTGTTACCAGACCAACCAATCAACCATGCATTGAGTTCAATCTCAACAAAAAAAGCTTGATTATTTATTTTGAATCATCCAGAAAAGAGTACACTAACTTATTTTTTTCTGGATGATTCAAAATAAAGAATCAAGCTTTTTTGTTGAGATTGAACTCAATGCATGGTTGATTGGTTGGTTTGGTAACAAATGGCTAACATGTAAAATTAATTTTTTGGTGGCCCGATCGGGCAAGCAGATTTTCAACCGACATTTACATAATGAAAACAATATTGTTTCTATTGTGTCGTGCTTCATCTGTAATCACATGTTTGATTAGGAACGAGTGATATTTTGAATAATAAAAAGCTTACTGATAAAATACAACTTTGGGCCCAGTAAATTTTAAGTAATTTTTTGGTGGCCTGATCGGCAAGCAGATTTTCAACCCAACATTTGCATAATGAAAAAATCTTGTTTCTATTGTGTCGTGCTTCATGTGTAATCACATGTTTGATTAGGAACGAGTGATATTTTGAATAGTAAAAAGCTTACTCATAAAATACAATTTTGGGGCCAGTAAATTTTTGTTCGGTCCACCAGAATATGAGAAGAAACTATTTCACTGGTAAACTGGTTCTTATTTATTATTTCAGATCAAGTACCAGCGGGTTCCAACCTCATAAGATCTCCACTCCTGCTGATGCAAGGTAAGATTCGCAATTGTAATTTCTATTATAGTCTACATGTTAGCCATTTGTTACCAAACCAACCAATCAACCATGCATTGAGTTCAATCTCAACAAAAAAGCTTGATTCTTTATTTCAACATTTGTATAGTTCTCTAAGTATTTATAAGGATTACCTTGAACCTCTATTATTTTTTTGTTCTTCTTCTCCTCCTTCAACTTTGTCTTCTTTGTCCCTACTAAGAATCTTGCTCTATGATTGGTCAAAAGTTAATCACGTGATGAAACATAGTTAATGGGAGAAGAAAATTATTGTCACACATTTTAGATGAATCTTTGGTAGTTAAGTGTGGAAAATATACATCTCTAAAGCAGTTTTGCGGAAGTATAACGATCACGACATGGGAAGAATTGAAACGATTTATGTGCTGTGACTGTGAGTGTGACCGTGGGCGTGGCTGAGCTGCGAGTGAATAATGATGTATGATGATGGGTCGCTGGTGCAGTGTCTGGTGATGATTCATTAATTGTTGAGAAAAAACTTCATAGATTCTCAGAAAGGATGTCGATCTATGCTTAACCATTTTGGCTATATTCTCCCTTCATATCTGACAACTCATCTGACTCTGTCACTATCTACAATCGCCTGTCTTTATCGTGTTGATGTTGCTATTTATTGTATAATTTGCATGCAATGATTCATTGATATGAATCCAATTTTTGTATGTTGTCAATTGATATCTTCTTGTTTTTACAGTATTCGAGTTCGGATACCGGTGCAGAATGTCCTTGCTACCGTGCTACATCGTCGATGTCGATGTACAATGTCGATGAACTCCCACGAATTGCGCCCTTGGCCTTGTTGGATGCAGCGCTGTTCATCGTCACATCCCATCACCTCTGGACCTCCTACTAAGTAGATGTGCCTAGGGTTAGATGTACCATGTACCTCTTGTAGTAATTGTAGCAAAAAGCAGAGCAGACGATTCAAGGAATTTAAAAGAAAATTGACTGATACATATTTTCATAACGTGAAATAATAGCTGTTGAACATGGCACATGCTTTCTAAGAGAATGGGGATTGAATTGAGAAATTTTGTTTCAATTGATTTGTTATAGTATTATACATGGTCATATCATGATTGTTTTCTGATTTTGATTGGCATGTGATTATTATAAAATAACAAACATATATTATATTTACAACATTTTGTTCAAACCTTTGATTAATTTTTTTGAAATATTGATAAGATTCACCTGATTTTGAAATTGTTACTTAGAACATTTTTATTTTCACACAATCAATTTACCAGTGTCTGACCGCGCCATCTAGCAGTCAGACATTCTGATGAAGAACAACGAAGATGTTTGAAACGTCAAGCTTAAAAGAAAGTAAGTTGATTGTGTGAAAATAACATTTTTCTAAGTACATGTACTGATAATAGGATTTATTGTGATTTTGAAGTGATCATTACAATGACTTTGCTGAATCAGTGATGGTTGTGATGACAATCCTGAAGATGATTGTGACAATGACGTGATTGTGGTGATGAGGTGATAATGATGGTGATGAAATTCGTGACAATGGTGTTATGATCGCTACAACAATGGCGTGATCGTGACGATGCAATGATGTCGATGGTGATGATGATGTTGATGATAATGTTGGTGATGGTGATGATCATGATGATATTTGTGACAATGATGATGTTATGATCGTGACGATGCGGTGGCGATGATGTCGATGGTGATGAAGATGTTGATAGTGATGATAATGATGACGATGACGTGATGATCATGGCGATATTCGTGACAATGATGATGTATTATGATCGTGACAACGACGTAATTGTAGAAACATTGTGACAATGATGTTATGATCGTGACGATGTGGTGGTGATGATGTCGATGGTGATGAAGATGTTGATAGTGATGATAATGATGACGATGACGTGACAATCATGATGATATTCGCGACAATGATGATGTATATGAGACACAAATAACGTGATCGTGGCGATGCGGTGGCAATGCGGTGGTGATGATGTCGATGGTGATGATGTTGATGATAATGTTGATAATGATGGTGATGATGACATGACGATCGTGATGATATTCGTAACAATGATGTTATGATCATGATGATGTGGTGTCGATGGTGTTGATAATCATGGTGATGACAATGATGATGTTATGATCGTGACAACGATGACGTGATCGTGGCGATGCGGTGGTGATGATGATGTTGATGATAATGATCGCTACAACAATGACGTGATCGTGACAATGCATGGCGATGATGTTGATGGTGATGATAATGTTGATAATCATGGTGATGATCGTGATGGTATATAAGTGACAATGATGATTTTATATGATCGTGACAACGATGACGTGATCGTGGCGATGCGGTGGCAATGCGGTGGTGATGATGATAATGTTGATAATGATGGTGATGATGACATGACGATCGTGATGATATTCGTAACAATGATCATGATGATGTGGTGTCGATGGTGTTGATAATCATGGTGATGATGATGACGATATTATGACAATGATGATGTTATGATCGTGACAACGATGACGTGATCGTGGCGATGCGGTGGTAATGATGATGTTGATGATAATGATGGTGATGATGTTATGATCGCTACAACAATGACGTGATCGTGACAATGCATGGCGATGATGTTGATGGTGATGATAATGTTGATAATCATGGTGATGATCGTGATGGTATATAAGTGACAATGATAATTTTATATGATCGTGACATTGTCACGGTGACAACGATGACGTGATCGTGGCGATGCGGTGGTGATGATGATGTTGATGATAATGATGGTGATGATGATGTTATGATCGCTACAACAATGACGTGATCGTGACAATGCATGTTATGATCATGATGATGTGGTGTCGATGGTGTTGATAATCATGGTGATGATGATAACAATATTATAACAATGATGATGTTATGATCGTGACAACGATGACGTGATCGTGGCGATGTGGTGGTGATGATGATGTTGATGATAATGTTGATAATCATGGTGATGATCGTGATGGTATATAAGTGACAATGATGATTTTATATGATCGTGACAACTTGACGGACAGTTTGGTTTTGACATGGTCATCTATTTTTTTCTGACATCCATGGGCGGGGGAATTGTTTCTTGAAATTTCGTAAGTAGATAGAGGAATATATGCAGATTCGAAAAATTATCATGTTTTGGCGGAGTCTCTATTGAAAAGTATGCATTTTGAGGAAATTCTGTAGCGAATTTTTGTCGTTTTTTATTGTGTCGTTTATTAGCAAAATTTCACATTTTTCGTGATCAAATTCTAATTTTGAATACATCTATGAAATCATCAATCCATACTTATGATTATCATTACATTTTTGAGGAGTAAATATCTATAATTTTCGACATATTGGGTTGTAAATTTGTTTACTTTCTTTCGCATAGTACGGCAGATTTGGTTTACTTTATGCAAATTAGCCAACCTAGTAACTGGATTTCGTCGCGGTATAAAGCTGGGACTGCAGCGCAGAGCCTAGCTACCTACCGTTACCAGTACCCAGTCATGCACACATTATACGACGTGTGCACTACTACTACACAAACACACACACACACACGGTAACACGGCCAAATTGTAGTGTCTTTGACACGGCGCACCATATCATACCACTAGCTGACCTCTGTATCATACCAACCGAATCGACGGACAGAAATAGCTCGCGCGAGGCGAGATCAAATTACATTCATTGCCTTAGCATTTCAGTAGATGGCGTGCTTTCAAATACAATTCGCTCGCCGACCGAGCGTTCGCAAAGGAAACTTTTGCTCGGAGGGGAGAAAACAGGAGGTTAGTTTTTCTTAGTTTACAGATGAATAATGGCACTTACAGCTATGAAATTTCATACACATCATAATATTAGTATCGTACAAATTTGTACCAAATTTGAAGAATTTTGGTAAAGTGGATCACTCCCTTTAACAAAAATAGGTTTCACTAAGTCGGTGAATTAATATACCAGGCTTTTACGAGAAAATGGTCACGTTACCGATAGGTGTGTAGTTCTACATTTCTGAAGATATCATTTTTATTAGGTTATGTGTCAATATTACGTTATAAAGGTTATCATAAAACCCAAGTTATTCGCGTTAAAAAGGTTGACAAACATACTTTATTGAACAGGGGGATAATTATACTTTGACCGATTGAGCAGTTAAAAGGATAGTTGAGTTTTGGTAGAGAGGGCGCTAGACTACTTATTTTTTTTGTGAGGTAATGAAAAACTGAGTGTAAAATTTGAAAGAGCATAATATTTAAATAATTAAATCATCTTTGTTTGATCAAAATCGGTCCAGAGACGGCTGAAATATATAACAATTTGTAATAAAGCTGGGGCCCCAGGTTTATTAGAGAATTTTGAACCAGCCGTTAAAAATTCAAAAAAATGCTTCCTCTTTTCAAAAAGTTACAAAATTATAGGTATTTAAATAGTTGTTGGTTATAATTTCTCTATCTAATCACTATTTCAACAAAACATCACATGCACAATATTTTATTCAAAATGGTTGAAACCGATGAGTGTTTAGAGAGCGCCCTCTTACGTTTTAACGGCTCTTTTTGAATGATAACATGATCTTTACTACGTCATTTGTAATTTTGTGTTCCTTTCTAGTTATAACTATTAGTTTGTAATGTAATGATGCAGGTTTTGGTTACTAAAATTCAGTTTCACCAAAACTATACTCTCCTTACCAGAACTCAACTATCCCTTTAAGTTCGGAATCCAACAACAAAAATCTGTATTCCTTATATATGATATAATAAAACGATGATTGTATTTTATTAAGGTACACAAGTTCAAGTAATAAAAACAAGATTACATGTATGTACATGTAGGTATGCACATACTAATAAACAGGTTTAATGTTTAATCAAATACAAACAAGAAGATTCTGGGCCCTAAAAATAAAATGTGTACAAATATGTAGGAAATTTAAAGGGATACTGTAGTTCAGTTGAGTTTTGGTATAGAGGGCGCTACACAAAATAATTTTTTGTGAGATAATGAAAAACTGAGTGTCAAATTTGAAAGAGCATACAATTTTAATGACAGAATAAACTTTATTTGATCCAATCGGTTCAGAAACGGCTAAAAATATCCATAAACATTTATGCATTTGTAATATTTATTTGATAATTTTGAACCAGCCGTAAAAAAATGTTTAAAAATTATTCCTCTTTTCAAAAATTAAAAAAAGAGGTTTTTAAATAGTTGTTGATTATCTCTCTGTCTAATCACTACATGTATTTCAAAAGAACATCCCATGCACAATATTTTATTTAAAATTGTTGAAACCAATGACTTTTTAGAGAGCAGCCTCTTCAGTTTTTAACGGCTCTTTTTGAATGATAACAGGCTTTTTATTTGGTCGTTTGTAATTATCTATACCTTTCGAGCATGGTGAAGTTACTTATAACTAGTGCTGAGTCAAATCAAATATTTTGAAAATCGGATATGAGTCGTGTAAAAACGGTCGGATATCGAATATCCGAAATTTGAAGAAAAAAAAAAAAAGAAAGAAAAAAAATCGTTTTTTATTTATTTTATTTATTTTTTTTATTTGATTTTTTTTTTTAATCACATATAAATATTCTGTCCGTTTTTTCAATTAGAATCGGCAGGACAGTGCGATGTTAGTGTACAAACTGCTGTCAAGATGAAAGACTTTGATATCTCATCATAGATTCTGCTAAATTTGGCTCTCACTATAACACTTGTACATGTATATTAATCCGCTTAGTACATGTACCTTTGGTTTATTATTTGTTTAGTTTTTTTGTAATTTATGCAAAATACCTTAACTTTTAACTTTAGCAATAGATATTAGATAAGCAGGGTTCAATTTGCCATTTTCTAATCGAATCTATCGAATGGGGAACAGAAAAAAAAAAAAAAAAAATTTGTTTTTTGTTGTTTTTTTTTTCTTTTTTTTCCGGATATTCGTATCCGAAAATTTGTATTCGGTATCCGACCTTCACGGTCGGATATCCGACCGTTTGGACTCAGCCCTACTTATAACTATTAGTTTGTATTAATACAATAACTAACACAATATCACAATAACTAATTAGTTATTGTGCAGGTTTTGGTTACGAAAGCTCAGGCTTTCCAAAACTGTACTGTGTACTACCCCTTTAACATGCATAAATATTACGATTTGTAACCGATATGCCTCCATGTGCAATGCAAACTAATAAACAAGTTTAATGTTAATCAGATACAAACAAGATCCTGACCCTAAATATATAAATGTGTACAAATATGTGGGAAATTCAATAGCAGGATCCATGTTTGTGGTGTTTTATTTGGAATTTATAAAAACTATATAAAAGGATGGTTGTGCATTTTACTAAATAGTTACTCCAAGAAATCTCAATAACCCAAACCATTATGGCTGAAAATGCCCTCAACACGGTCCATGGTATTGGACGGACAATATGAATTGAGGGGCAGATAATTCCAACTTTTGGCCCAGGAAAGTTAAAGTACTAAGCAGTTTGGATTATATTTATAAGAGGTTTAATCAGACCTGTGCTTAATTTAGAGATTTTGGATACTTCATTATCAACAAATTTTGCACCCGTTATCTCAGTGCAGCATTCAAGGAAAGTTTATGAGGAAAAATAGTCACTTGGCTCAGGCGCTCAACATACTAACACTGGAGTGAATGAAAGCTCGCCGGACAAATCTTCAGGTTGGTAGAAGCTCAACTTAGAATGATAGTGATTAACCCAACCAATTAATAAACTTTAACAAATTGATTTATTGAAACAGAGAGGTGGGATGGATTAATGTACCGTAAAACTCCGTGTATAAGACGCACTCGTGTATAAAACGCACCCCCAACTTTCTATTAAAAAAATAAATAAAAAAATTTAAAAATGTCATTAATAACTTTTTTGTTGAGAAAAATGTATAACCACTGTTTAGAAAATTGAATATTAAATGAGTGCTGCTACTCATGAATATCTGAATATTCAATTAGTAGCAGTGTTACTGCTTAAAAACTTGCATTTTGTTTTGCTAACCACTATAATTTATGTAGGAAAAAGGTATATTTTGATAAATGTTCCCCCTTATATCAAGCTCTTGTCTTGCCCTAGACCAGTTTAATATGCATTAAACATGACTACCGGTCTTTTTTTTTTTTTTTTGGCTGTACCTGTGTATAAGACGCACCCCCCACTTGAAAATTTTCCGACGGAAAAAAAGTGCGTCTTATACACGGAGTTTTACGGTACATGTACAGCAAAGTACATGTATCCTAGATCCTTTTTTTTTTTAGAAAAAGAACAATAAATGTACTTAATAAATGGATGTATTCCATTCATTTTTTTTCTGTATTACTCATGCTAACTGCAGAGCATCCAATCTTAAAGTCTTCAAGATCAAATCAATTTAAAAATGTACCTTTTTTTTCTTCAAGTTTTGAAATTTAACCGTGTACATACATACATTAACACAAAAGATGGCGACTGTTTTTGTGTGCATTAATATGTGTGGAATCACGCATGATCACAAGTTCACAACAAACCACATACAGTACATGATTCTAAATACAAGATCATTTTAAAAACAGACAAATTTCAATCAATCAGACCTGTCCATCCAGACAATTAATCTGATTGACGCTTGATTTTGGAAGCAATGAAGCTTGTTAATCTCAGGTTTATGTTCCTCTAATTATCTACATGTAATACAACCCAATCTCCATTAATATGAGCCCTCATCATCGTTAGAACAAATCCGATGATCCGCAAGAGCGGTGCCATAATGGGGGGTAAAGAAATTCATTAAATTGGACCATAGGGGCTCATAATACCTCCACTAATTTGTGGAAGGATATGCCTGTTCTAAAGTAAAAGGCAATATCGCAGATGATAGGAACCGAAAATACAGCGATTCTCCGAGTGGGGTTGTTCCGTCACGTTGTAATTAGGGTAATTGGATTTGTCATCGAGCCTTACACTTGTCGGTGTGTAAACTAATGTCAACCGGAGATGAGAGTGCCAAAATATAATTGATAGAGCCGTTTGGACTTTAAACCTACATCCTAAACCTGATAAACTTTTGCTATTCACGCAGGAGCATGGAAGATGAAGAAACCTGGGTTAACCTGACATTGTTTTCATTGTACAACTAACTTAGCCCAATAATCCAAAACAGACTTAGAATGGAAGTAAGCTAGTCTGGTTTTATGAATGTGCCATGGGGGGTGTAGCATGAAGAGTTGCGATTGATCCACAGTCAGAAAACACACGTACTGTACATTGTACATGTACTTGAGCCAATCAGATTTACACATTTTGGTGCATTTTCTGACTTGCGATTTCATCATTTACTGCAGTTCTTTATGCAACACCCCCCAGGTATCATCATATCTTCAGCTGAACACAGGATAACAGCTGTGGCAGGGAGGTACTCTCGCTTGGATACGAATCAGGAAGTCTAGAGGATTTGACAGGAGTCATACGTTACATCATCATCTTACAACCTAATGCACAGTTGCATGATTCATGAATGAGTTTCAGTTTCAACCTTTCACTTTTCAGTCAAGAGTACACCCACAATAAGATCAATATTTCACAAATGCGCGCATGAGAGATAGGTACATGTATAGGTCATAATCCCCCAAAAAAACCAAAAAAAATAATAAAAATAATAATAATAATAATAATAATAATAAATAAATAAATAAATAAAATAAAAAAAATTAAATAATTAAAAAATAAATAAATAAATAAATAAATATATAAATAAAAAAGTAAAATAAAAAAAATTAATAAATGCTTCAGAAATCAAAGCTTTTGGAACATGGTTCAAGACATTATAGCGTATGAGGTTTATTTTATACTTCCGACATGAAGTTGAGTGCAACTGTACCATTAAATGATTTCTCACACTCCAAAATATGTTTAATAACAGGAACATCAGGAAGGATGATAAAATACATGGATGAGTTTTGTGTTATCTGTTCAGAATCCTAATGCAAGCCTTCACAATATTTTTGTTCCTGCATGCTTGCCCATTATATTTGAGCAAGTAAAATCATGAATTTTCAAATTTTACTTGCTCCCCCCCCCCCCCCCCCCCCCCCTCCCTCGGGCCCTACCCACAAAACAACATGAAAAAAGAAGAACATATTAATTGTATCTTGATCTGCTTGGTGACTAATTTCTTTCAAGAATTGTAAATAGCTTTATAAGATTTTCAGGGAAGGAATTACATTTTCTTTCGTAGTTGAACTGAAGTGTCAGTTGCCTGATCGGGCAACCAAACTAGACCATTCATGAAATTTTACTTGCCCGACATCAATGTTGACTTCCCCTGGGCAGGCTGGGCATAGGGCAAGTGCTAGAGTCAAGCCTCAAACTCCCTCTTATTGTGATTCAAAGTCAAGCCTGTATACCTGGATCGCCTTAAGACCTGTAGTAAACTAAGCTTTTTAGTAAACATGTTGGGTTGTTTTGACACCTATTCATCTGATAGAATTGTCCCATACAGCCATTTAACAGGAGTATCAATCTAAAAATTCCAGCGTTTGATGTATGATGTCTAGATGTGTAAGCCCTAAATATTTTGCTTTGAAAAAATAGACATTGATCCAGATTGATCCAGATTGATCCACTGGAGTATGGAGTACACGTACATGTATGGAGTACACGTATGTAGAGATTTGCAAGCAATTTCTTTTGTTGAAGTGGGTGGGGGTGGTGATATCCACTCATCCCTCTCAAATTAGAAACTTCAGCAAATCTACAAACATGTACATGTACACCAGTTGGTTCTTCAAGGTGCTTAGAATTAAGTACTGATAAAGAATTAACAATGGTACATATACATGTACATGTATGTTTTAGATAACGTGAACAAGACGTATTTTGCAATATATTTGTCTATTATCAAATTAATCACGATAGCCATGTTTGCATTAATCATCAAGAAAGTTTGTCTCGTCACCAGTGCAAACATTGGATCTTGGAATAAGACATTAATTTTCACTGTGCAGACAAAGAATACCATCACTTTTAAATAACATGCTCTTGTCTTGCCCTTATGATTGTGGTAACTAGAACAAATTAATAATGATGTTAAAGTAGTATACATGTTAAAGTAGTATACATGTTAAAGTAGTATACATGTTAAAGTAGTATACATGTACAAAAATGTAGACTGAGTACGTAAATGTTGTACTCTGCTTAAAATTGTATACAAT
This sequence comes from Echinarachnius parma, assembly GCA_037951105.1. Taxonomy (NCBI): domain Eukaryota; kingdom Metazoa; phylum Echinodermata; class Echinoidea; order Clypeasteroida; family Echinarachniidae; genus Echinarachnius; species Echinarachnius parma. The sequence continues at coordinate 121,091 of JBAMJV010003865.1, read as the reverse complement.
CATTACAATGTACATTTAGTCCCTGAAAGGTGAAAAGTAAAAAGTGATAAGTGTAGGTTACTGATTTCCAAAATCCTAAATGGTTTTGAGATTTGTTTTGACCCAATACAGTATTGTGAACACAGTTAACTTTATTGCTGTACTGCATGATTATAATGAAATAAATGTATACAGTTTATGTAACTTTAATTTTAAAGAATTTGTAAACTACATGTACTTTCCTTCATTATAACACAAAAGGGTATCAAGTCCCTTGTGTTCTGTAATCCGATAATCTGCAAGCCACTCTCAATCTAAAACATGGTACACAAAGGAATTTCAAGAATTTCTCCCAACTCTCACGGGGAGATATTGTTACTCAATACCAGAGCTAAACATGTTACACTATATAACCTCGACTGTATTCAATCTGTATCAGGAAATGCTATGTACACGAATGTAAGTACAGTCAGATGGTATTATTTTATGACTTTAAATTGATAACTTCAAATATGTATGAGTCACTGATTGGCCTCCATCAAGCCTCCACAGAGTCCACACTAACTTTTCTTTCTACTACCTGCCCAATCGGGCAAGCAAAATCAGGAATGTTCAAATTGTACTTGCCCAAACAGAAAATTTACTTACCCATAAAAAAACAATATTCATGAGAACATACATGTACAACAAATTAATTCTGCTTGATATCCGATCTGCATAGAAAATGTATCTGTTTCTACGTATACATGTATGTAGATTAATTTTTTGAATTTGGAATTTACATTTTCTCTCCTAGTACTTAGTTGACCAGAAATGTTAATTGCCCGATGGGGCAACCATTTTAGACCATAAATGAAATATTACTTGTTCGACATCAATTTGTCCTTGCCCCGAGCAATAGAGCAAGTGCTAGTGCCCTGCCTACAACTGTTGGAACTTGTGTCACGTGAGTGTTAGAAATTACTTTATAACCCTCCCTTAATAGCATTTTACATTAATGGTACAGCATCTAGCAGACTGTGCCCACAAGGCCCCACATTATATTAGGTAGACTTTGGCATCTAGTATTTTAACACCAAAATGAGTGGAGACAAGAAATGGTTGGTCTAATTCTGCCCCTTTTAAATAACAGGAGCACAATGAAGTTTGTAAAAGTTTTATTAAAATGTTACCCCATTAATTTTGCTGTGACTGTGAGCCAACCGGCCAGTGTGCACACATGATGTACAGCAATGAGAACTTGAGATTGAGAAGTTTCACTTTCTGTGTATTGTAAGCTCACTTTAAAAGAACTTGTCAAACTATGTTATCTTTCAGACAGTGAAAGCTTTCAGGCTAAAGTTTTTGCATTATGTTGTGTATTGCCATTCTTAAGATATTAAATAGTGAGGTTCCACAATGAACCATGTACTTGTAATGTTCTACAAAGACCTAATTTTCTTTTGCGCGACTAATAAAGAAAATATTTTTCATAGCATAATACATTTTTCACTGGTTACCAATTCAAAAAATTATGTATTCACCTGAATTAAAGTATTCTTGTTCAAATGTAAACATTCATTTTAACATGCACTACAAATTTGTGGGGCTTTTGAAATTACAGTATGCATCGAGTTAAATGTTTGTGAGACATCGTCAAAGTCACGACCCACACTGAACAACTCAACAACTTCCTTTCCCAGGAAGTAATTGACTAAATTTAAAACAGGTACTCATGGTACTGTTATTCTGTTCATTTACAGAATGAGGCTACAGGTGGAAAACTATGTAGATATTTTTATTTTTATTTTTTTTGTGGAGGGGGGGGGCTACTTTTTAAGCTTGCCTTTTTTCAAATACATGTAGTTGGGACAGTTTCAAGGATTTTTTCCTATTGTAATCTACAAGCAACTTTAACATGTACAGTGATGTTTTAAAACTATGTTTGGTTTTTCTAAATTTCTATAGACTTTATTCTATAATTTCTATTTTCAATCCAGGTTAAGTCTACCATTCTGAAGTATGAATATGGAAAATACTGCTGAAAACTGCTTGTCTACTAAAAAATCGCCAATGTGGTAAAATGAGAGTCGTATACAGCCTAGCTTTCGATTCTGAAGTATGAATACCAATGAATAGGATTAGCTAAATCCCTCTTCATCCTCTTACTGTTTGAAAGCAGAAAAGCACTGCTTATGCTATAAAAACATGAAAGGCCAGGTATCCTTTTCAAAATAGGCATTAAACAAAGTCTGGGTTGAAAATTGACAAAGCCAAAGTAAAGATTAACTGTTAACTCTTATCCTGCCATAATGAATACAGCCCAGTGCCACGCCGCTAATCCCCATTGTGCCAGCCACTAATCCCCCCTGTGCCAGGTTTAATTGGAGACTCGTTCAAGTGCTATATCACAAAAGCGTGCATGCATGCACAAAGCAGCAAGGCGATGGCTCTCTTGCTTGAAGAGAGCAGTCAATCGATAGCGTGCTTACCTGTATAAAGCACTATACCAATAGCGTGCGTGCAGCCTCATGGCGTGTTAAGAGTTAAACAAGAAAAGAGCTTTTTCAATACTTCCTTCATTGTACATACTGTACAAGGACAAATTCTAAGTTACATGTATGCATGCACAATAATTACTGTGTACATGGAGAGGTAAGAGGTGCATTTGTTCATGCTGTAGATAAAACCCCACCCCCTGCCCTACAACATCCTCTGGATAAAAAAGAAAAAAAATATGTTTGTCTAGTACATCCATCCTGAACATTAGGTCTAAGATCAGATAGACAGTATGTGTAGTGTACACGTACATGTACATGTACGTAACTGTGCAAGATTCGTACATGAAGGATGATTGCGTGCTGTGTAAATGAGGTACCAGTATAAATGTACATGTACATGTACTGCCTGCATATATTGAGTGAAATCTCTGCCATTTATGACGGTTTTTATGACCCCTTCTGGTGTATTGAATTTCAATATAATCATCACCTGACTAGAGGTTGTGGAATAATGGGTAGAATTTCATAGTCATACATCAGATCACGGGCTGCACTTTCCTATTAGATTCCTCTAGATGATTGAAGTACAGCCGCTGGGCTAAGGCTGATCCATTTAAAGCATTATACTGTTTTTCCAATGGTATTGAATTTCCCATAATAGTCTGATGCGCTTGTGAACTATTGACTTCTACTTGTCTCGCACATATTACACAGATCACAGATTCAGAATGGAATCTTTCTCCTAGAAACACCTATTTTAATGTTGTGCGTTTGTCATTTTATGTGACTCTGTGACTGTAGGAGTTTGGGGTTATTGGCATCAATGTATTGAAATTTTTAATGACATAAAACATGGATTTCTGTACCAAGTAATAGTTGGTGTACTACATAAACATATGCACAGGGAGCAAATTTACATGCATACTGTACATGTACATACTGTATGAATTACTGTGTGAAAATTTGCAGTAATTTTACTGTACATCCTGTTATTTACCCCATGAACTAAAAACTGGAAGTATGTACATAAATTTGACAAATCAACTGTGTGTGCACCGTATAATTGTCAATTAATTTCACGGTAAATATCGTACACATACTGTGCATTGTAACTAACAAAACAATATTGCCATTTGTAGCATTGCTTATTTTGGAAGACTTGTTATCACCATAGTAGGTTCATGGTATCACTTACTGCATCAACATACAATCAATCACAATAAGCATCTCTCCGACAGCTTTTCGCCTCACCCTAAATTGGCTACACTGATAAAATATTGAAATGTGCATATCATCTCCCTACAGAGTTCTTGTACTGTAAACTGTACATACACGTACAGTATGCTACAAGGTACATGTACTCAAAAATGAATGAACAGGCTATCACGGTCACACAAGGGTCAGGACTGGAGTTTGTACATGAGGAGGGAAGCGTGTGTACAGTGTGTGCAAGTGTGGTGAAAGTGAAACTCCCAGATCCCAGATCCTTTATTTATAAATTGGTAGGGCCGTAGGGGTACGGCACTACTGTCTTGTATGAATAATAATGGGCCCCAACAATTAGCAGTTTACAAGCTACTACACTTTCGTTGTCAGCACTTGCTCAAATTGTCAACAACAAAAACCTTCACCCTTACTTGATTCTCTGGATGGGGACTTACAATGTACACTGTAGACATGAGAGATCATATTTTCACTTTTTAGCTATAATAAAAAAAAAATTATTGTACATTGCATTTCCCATATTTTCACTTTTTAGCTATAATAATTTTTTTAAATTGTACATTGCATTTCCCATTCAGGAGTCTATTGAATGGAGTGAAAAAACAACAACTAAGGCTCACTGCTTAGGTCGATTTAGCCCCCCGAAATCCTAAAAAGATATGCATAAAGTTCAATACAAAACACATTTTAGTGTGCCATCTTCATGCAAGCAATGAGCATGAAAAGTAGCCCTGAAAAATAAATTGTAATTTTTTCCCTGATTGCCGATTTGATGTTAAAAATACACTTGTCGAGGGATTCCCACACTGCACGAGTGGAAATCAGTGCAGTCTAACTGGAAGTAATTCAATTGTCGACAGAGCCAACATATAATCACAGGTTTCCTGAGTGAATAAAAACTGACAGCTGACCTTAACATTACCCTGTGAAAATGAAGGAAAATGATTGCGTGAATACCACACGTTTATTCCATCTGAGCGAAATTCTACAATGTACTGATTTGTACAATCTTTGATTGATACACAGGCCTAAGGGACACCATCTGGTGCATCACTCCAAGTACGATGTAAACAGTGTATAGAGCCTAAAAAATAAAAACCTAAATCTGGCACTTGTACTATTTACCAGCACTAGTACAAGTGCCTAATATTGGGTTTTTACTAAAAAGAGGTCATACAGTAAGTGAAATGTGTTTTCCCCAAGCCAAGGTTGATTTGTTTGTTTGCAACCATTTAAATGCACAGATTTTTAGACAAATGTGAAATTGGATAAATTCATGAAGTTTAAAGGAGTATTTATTATGCAGGAGTACCAAAATCCTCAAAATGTTCAAATGTTCACTTGTTTTTTTTGCATAGATGGGAGATCACTTTGAGGAGGGTTGGGCACCAGTTAAAGGGAAAGTTGAGTTTTGGTAGAGAGGGCGCTAGACTACTTAATTGGTTTGTGAGGTAATGAAAAACTGAGTGTAAAATTTGAAAGAGCATAATATTTAAACAATAAAATCATCTTTGTTTGATCAAAATCGGTTCAGAAACGGCTGAAATATCCATAAATATAACAATTTGTAATAAACCCGGGGCCCCGGGTTTATTAGAGAATTTTGAACCAGCCGTTAAAAATTCAAAAAAATGCTTCCTCTTTTCAAAAAAGGTACAAAATAGGTATTTAAATAGTTGTTGGTTATTTCTCTATCTAATCACTATTTCAACAAAGCATCACATGCACAATATTTTATTCAAAATGGTTGAAACCGATGAGTTTTTAGAGAGCGCCCTCTTACGTTTTAACGGCTCTTTTTGAATGATAACATGATCTTTACTACGTCATTTGTAATTTTGTGTTCCTTTCTAGTTATAACTATTAGTTTGTAATGTAATGATGCAGGTTTTGGTTACTAAAATTCAGTTTCACTAAAACTGTACTCTCCTTACCAGAACTCAACTATCCCTTTAACTTTTTTTTCATAAGTTGAACACAATAAACAAATAATTAAAATATAGTGTGAAAATGTAATGCAAAAATTGTATACCATACCTGGATTAGATGCATTGGTTATTTCCACATTGAGGGTCTCCAGAGGTTTGGTCTCAAAGTCAAGGGTTCCCAGTAGTGTGACTTCTCCAGACTGATCATTGATTGAAAACTTCTCATTGATTGGCGACCCCATGGCATAGCGCAAATCTGCTCCCCTTACAGGGATCGTGTAGACATCTTCATTTACGGCAGAAGCTTCAGAGAGGTCGGCAGATTCGCCTGTCAGGGTTTCACGCCTGATGCGACTAATTTGCGGTCTGCTATCGGGGTATACAATATCATCTCCGTATGGACGGAATCGATCGGACAGGGGGCGCACAATAATGGTCACTTCTGCGGGAAGAGATGATAGTGGAGGGCTCCCATGGTCCTGGGCACGGACAAAGAAACTGTAGTCCTTCGAAACAGGTGGGGACGAAACAGTCACAATCCCAGTATTGGAATCCAATGCAAAGACATCACTCTCAGACTCCATGCTGTAAGTGACTCTCCCATTCTCGCCTTGGTCATAATCCACTGCATGAACAGTGACCACCCTTGTTCCTACCAGTGCCCCTGTGTGCGTACTGGACACAAAGTTATCAGTCACAAAAGATGGTGCCTGGTTGCCAACTTGGAGATCCAACTCCAAGAAGTCATCCATTGTTTTCCCTACAAAGTCCTTCACCTGGGCAACAACATCTTGATCTGCTAGATGCTGCAGCGAGTCTCTCACTTTATGTGTCCCATCTTCTGCTATATGCTGTATCCTCTTGATATCCGAGTCTGTGATACGAATGTCTTTCATCAGTTCACCTAAACTCTTTTCTGGCAAGTCGATGGGCAACGTTTGACCCCCTAAATGAGGCAATGCTATGCCCAATGTCAATTGTACTGTTGTGAAGAGAACTACGATACAGATGCACAGGTCAAAAGTCCTGTTTTTTCTCGGGTGGGTAGCCATTGTTATTTTGGTTTGTATGATATTTCTTTCTTTTCAATTCAAAAAAGGTATTCCTGGTCACAGTACCTAAACCTTACTGCTGTCTTAGAAATGCATGATGAATGAATTGCACAAATGCTTTTCCTTGGAAGTTCCTGTACCAGCAAGAACCTGGAAAATACAGCAAAAAGGGGAGAAACAGAAGTGAAATAGAGATTCTTGTACATGTACTGTACATGTACATGAAAATAGTCAATGAAGAAATTACTGATATAATTCAGCACTGTCAGAAATCGGCACTCAAGTGGACGTTCCGACCTTGAACATAAAAAAGTATATAACTTAGAAGTTAGAACTAAATCAGTAAATTAAATAAATTTGGGTTTCAACAGAATCTAGTTTAAATATTCCTCTTCAATGTCTGGATCTTTAATTAATCTAGAACATTAATTCTATAACTTTTTTTATTTGCCAAACTTTTTGCTGGCTAATTTCTGACTTACATATCTTGATTGGTTGCCTGGCAAGGATGATTTTAAATAGAAGATGTGCCCACGACTTGGTATGCATGACTAGAAAAGAACCCTAGATCGTCAAATCATAGCGTCTAGGCTAGCGCTAGAAGGCCGACAGTAAAATATGTCAGTAATAATGTCAAAGAGGCCATGAAAGTGCTAGATTTGTCGATCTAAATGAACCCATGCATGATGCTCTATGTGATTTGTATAGCCTACAATACATGTAATCGTTGGTTCTTTTACTTCAATCATGCACATCTTCGAAGAGAATGCCAACAATTTTACTTAGAACTGTGTTACTGTTACTTAATGTTAGTGACTTAGTGTTACTACTAGTACTACTATATTATTAAATACTACAGTGTTTTTGTTACGATACGAGAAAGATGACAAACATGTCACCATGCATTGTCATGACATGGGCATATCACTGGGATGCAATCACATAATTTTTTTAAATGGTTACGGGTTATGTATCAACTATGAGTATCACTATCAGTATCAGTTCACTGTTCAAGTAGGCATCGGCATTCGGCGTTACATGGCGCGCGCGCGTAGACCATATTTTTGTACACGTAGTTTGCGCGATATTTGACTGTGGGCAATGCAACTTCGCTATTGCAAGGGTGGAGGGATATACTATTTTTCCTAATGTAATGCGGTCTAACAGCTGACTGAACCATGTAGTATGCATGTGAAGTATACACAAGAGGTACTAGTAAAAATCATAGATCCGGTTCGTGTTTTGAATCAAGAAACTCGATCAATTTCGACATCGGTAAGTCATTTTTTGCCGCATTTTCGCAGTGAACTTTGCTGAAATATCGAATTTTAGAGCAATCGGAAGTATTCCGCAGTTTGGAAAATTGCATTTTTGGAAGATTCAGGTGTTTTTACGATATAATCTCGGAAGTTTTTTCTGCCTCAAGCAGTCTCACACATTTGTTTTATCGCACAAACCGAGGAGGGTTGTGGGGCCACGATTGGTAAATTTAGCCCTCGTTCGCCGCTGCGATACGCCGCCGCGTGTGCTGCATGCGCTATGCCGCGCGATCGGGTAGCGACAGCGGTGGGCGCTCTGGCGGTGGGGCGCGCACGCGAAATGTAAGCTCACAGCACAGCGCGCCATAAAACGAATGGCGAAAATGGTGACACAACAAATGGATTAAATACCATATTTTGGGCAAATATCAGTTGTTTTTTTTATTTCAAAGGGCATAATGATTTACATTAGGTAAGTCCCAACCCATTGAAAACCATTTGCATTATTTTCGTGCAATTTTAATTTTCATTTGGTTATGCCTAGTTCAAGATTACATTAAAATAAAAAACATGTTTAAGTCTGAATAATGAAAGATAATCAACGAATGAACGAGTTTCTTTGAATTTAATTTAGCTGACGTGACCGGTGTTTCATGGACGGCGCTGTGAAGACGAGACGTTAAAAAATTTGGAGAAATTTTGCGACGGGTGGTTTCAAGAACTTTACATCTATTATTATTTTTTTTTTTTTAGTTCTAGACATGAATTAAACCTTCAACCTACCTTGCTTGCTATTTAATTTGTTGCAAAAGAATGATAACTTACCTCAAATTGATGATGATGATGATGATGATTGTTATTTCCTTCGTCTTTGTTCGCTGCATGCAATGTCAGGTGACCGAAAACTCGTCGGCAATGCATAGCGCATGCGCGGGGCGATCGGTTGACTAGCTAATACAATAAGCCAGGGACTGTATGTACCGTACTCACATGTATGGTACGTAGTACAGGGGTGCATTGCCGACAAGTTTTTGATCACCTGATATTGCATGCAGCGAACAAATTCGGAAACCATTTTCGTCACTTCTGTAATCTTGCCAGTTTTATAGTAAATTTCAGTATAAATCAAACGAATGGAGCATCAGACATTTTACGATTTGGATCATTGATGCCCATGCATAACATAATTCGTAAGTATGAACCGAGATATGTTATTTAAAGTATGATATTGTTTTTTTTTTATAAGTGTGTTTGCCGTTAAAGTAAAGTGTTAGTGTTACCATCACGGTATACACACCTCAGTATGCCAGGCGCCGTACTACGTACGGCGCCTGGTTAGGTTAGGTGTTTCATTGCCTTGCGTCGCGGGCAGTGCAGTGTCCCGTCTCTTACTAGCTACTAGATCGACAAATCTATCGCTTTCATGGCCTTTTTGACATTATTATTGTTATTTTCACTGTCGGCATTCTAGCGATAGACGCGACCGATACGCGGTGCCTTAAGAGGCAAGAACACCGTAGCTCTACAGTAAAAGTTACTTACGGAAAATCTTTTTTTTTTGCACATAAAACACAACATATTTAGTATTTTGAGCGACATTTGTAGCCCTATCAATACATTTAGGGCTGTTATAATACTTTAACTCACCGATCTCGTGTGTCACTATACATGTCATTCTATAATTACGGCGAATTGTGAGATTTTCCAAAATTTTCCATCACTCTTCGTCGGTCTTTCGCCGTTCAAACTGCCGTTATCGTACACAGATGCAATAATTACGGTATCGCTAGCGTGCACACAAAAAAAAAAAAAAAAAAAACGACGCAAAATTTAAATGAGTTAGCCTATTTGACTTGACAAACTGTTACCGCTACATTTTTAGCAAATAATTGTGGGCCAGTGATTCCAATAATTATTCGGTAGCGGTAACAGTTTGTCAAGTCAAATAACTCATTTAAATTTTGCGTCGTTTTTTTTTTTTTTTTTGTGTGTGTGCACGCTAGCGATACCGTAATTATTGCATCTGTGTACGATAACGGCAGTTTGAACGGCGAAAGACCGACGAAGAGTGATGGAAAATTGTGGAAAATCTCACAATTCGCCGTAATTATAGAATGACATGTATAGTGACACACGAGACCGGTGAGTTAAAGTATTATAACAGCCCTAAATGTATTGATAGGGCTACAAATGTCGCTCAAAATACTAAATATGTTGTGTTTTATGTGCAAAAAAAAAAGATTTTCCGTAAGTAACTTTTACTGTAGAGCTACGGTGTTCTTGCCTCTTAAGGCACCGCGTATCGGTCGCGTCTATCGCTAGAATGCCGACAGTGAAAATAACAATAATAATGTCAAAAAGGCCATGAAAGCGATAGATTTGTCGATCTAACTAGCTACCAGCCTAGCCCTGGCCTAGGCAAAACCGTGATACTGATATTGATAACCCGACGTGCCGCGGCCAACCCGCCTTGCCCCGGCCGACCCGCCGGCGAGGAACACGAACAGCAAGCACAGGCACCTACGTACGCGGCCTAACTGTCACACAGTCACACTCACACTCGACAGCTCAACTTACGTTACGATCATCATCTTGTTTGGTTCATTTTACTGGTAACACACAAATGGATAACAAAAAATGAAACTCATTTAATGATGTCATGCTTACCAAATATCTTATGTTACGTTTGTCAGATCAATATTCCTTGTAATTTTCCTTCTTTCCTCTCAACAAGAATCAAAATAGTTTCACTTTTCCTAATTCCATCCTTCTGATTGATTCACGATCGTACGTGCGCGCGCGTACGCAATATGTTTAGTGTGTTAATTATTCGTAGCATGCAGTATAATGCTAGCAATGCATGCAAGGCCCGGCTGAGATCTGCATGCAATATACGCACGCACGTCGAAAAGTCATAGACGAGCGCGCGCGCCGTATCGCACGCGCGCGCTGCAATCGATCCGACTTTTTGAATCATCAACGGAATTAAAACATTCCTTTGCGATTGCGAGTCATACATAATTTCTTATTGTACTTTTTATTTTTTCCCTTACTTTTCATAAATCATAATAATGATGCCAAAATGTGTCGCATTAGCATCTCAATGTTGCGGTAAAATTATACCTACCTAATGTTGTTTGTCTTGTATACTCGCATTAAAAGTTACATTTTATAATAGGTATTAGAGAAACAAAATATAATCACAAATCCATAATAATTATGCCATTCTGCTAAATTTAATTGTCATAATTATATAAATAGTTACGAACGTAAATGTATAATTATGCTTTAATCAGTTACGAGGGATTTTGAGGTAGGTTTGGCACTATTCTGTAAGCCTATTCTTATAATTTCAATAACGTTACTTATTATGAGTATGACGCATAATAATTTGTCAATTGTATATTTTCTGTGACAGGTTATAGCTAGGTGGGCGTGGCCAGTCTCCTCGTTTGTTGTTTTACGTACTCACCACTTCATTTCAGAGAAATGGAGGGGATAGTATGACGTCATAATATTAAAGGACCACTCCAGATCGAGATGGTGTTTTCTGTCTATGTCATTGTATACTGAACCGGAAGTTATATGCCTATTACCTGATTTTCTGAAAATGTTAGGCCTAATTATTAGTTTATGTTGTGTATTGTTTTGGCGTAGCCTCAGAAATTAGTGAGACAGCCTCACTGGAGCAGTGGGAACTGGGCAGCCTCAGCAGGGCGTTATACTTGACGTATTTGTGGCACTAAGACGGGTATGTGCCGCTTAAAAGAACCCCGTTTTCACACCCGATTGCCGCTCTAAAGATACCCGATTTTCAAAAATTGCCGCTCCATAGACCCCCGGAATTACTTGGCTAGGTAGTTGAGAAGCGCCACGGTCCATTATTCTTCTGCTAGTCATGACTCCTTGGACCACCATTTGAGCCTCTTTGAGGGTTTCCGTAGGTCTTTGGTAGGTCCAAGTCTATGCTATTCTTTTTAGTTTTAGTCTGCTCCTTAGACCCCTTAACTCCCGTTTCAGGGTTTTTGTAGATCCAAAGACCCTATATATTTTTGCTTGTAGTCAGCTTTTAAGACCCCCATTTCAGAGTTCTGTGCGGCACACCCCCGTCAAAAAATAATTTGAGTGCCCCCCCCCCCCCCCCCACCCCCGGGCCGGTGCCTGCCATGCTACCTATATAACCTAGTCAGCTACTGATGTATGAATAGGCCTTCAATATATAGGTTCATTCCAATATCGAAACCCCTTTTTAATAAATCTTTTGTTGGGGGTGCGGGGGCTCTAATTTGGGAGTGGGTGCTTGCTACTAATTGTGAAATTTTTTCATAATTTTGTTCTTTTTACCCTAAGTTTGTTTCATTGCTTTCAGGTTGTAAGTTTATGGGGGGGGGGGGGTACTTTCTCCGTGCCTCCTGTAACTACGCCACTGGTGAAAAGTCCACACGAAGTCACAAAGATTATTTTGTAGCTTCTTTTTTGTTTGTCTATTATATACTCTTCACAAGATGGCGCTATTGCTATTTATTCCCACAGAAATACAATATAATTCCCGAGTGCGATGATTTTATTGAAATCTATTTTGCGGCCCATGCTGCAGCAGCTGAGACGACTGTGAGCACAGAATAATAATTTATTTCAGAATAGTATAATTATGTTGTCCCCCAGTTAGGCTTGAAAGCTCATAAAGAGTTATACTTTCTTGTTAAGAATACTCTTCCTTTTTGCCCACGTATATGATCGTATTCTGGACTTTTACGGTGTTAACATAGAGAGTGTTGAAAAAAAATGTAATGAAAGAAAAATGTATTTTACAATAAAAACAAAACAAAAAGGATAGCCTCAGGATAAATTTGTTTGATAAACTTTTTGATATTTTATATCTATTACAACAAACAGATTCAAGAACAAAAAGCTAGGACTCTTTATTGTGCACCTATCATAATAGCCATCCTATATATAAATAGCGCTTTACTTGTTTGTGATACACCGTGTATGGAATGATTTTGCGCTCCTTTAAATCACTGCTGAGCATATTAGAATGGCTGGTTTTTACTGAAGTCCTTTACCAAAATAAGTTCCAGATTGTCCAAACTGAAGCTTACCCCAAAAAAAGGTGTAACGGGGGTGGTGTATATGTTGCCCAAAAGCCCCAAATACTAGATTTTTGCCATTACTCGAGTTGAGGCCCAAAGTGTCGCCTACATTTTGTGTTTTCTAAACTCAGGGGGTCCACTGAGCTCCCCCCCCCCCCCCACCCCCTCTCACCCCAGCGGCCTCCTCGCGTCGTATGCCTTCATGCGTCACAGATATAGGGCTACTTGGAAAAAAAAGGGTGTGGTCACTGACAATGGTCGCATGATGTAGGAAGGGGCCGGGGCACACATTATGTATTCTATTCACAGACTTCCCCCTCATATTATTATATTTTGTTAAATTTATATTAAGTAACCCCCCCCCCCCCCCCCCCCCCCCCATGTAGCTATATGCAGTCGCTTTGTTTTATTTTCGAGATACAACAGTGGTGTTGGTGTAAAAATAATAAAGCACCAAGGGAACTCCTTGTTGACTACCGTATTTGACTGATTAGATAATTTCTGTCAATAAATAACGCGTACGTCCTGCTATCCAAACGTTATAGAAGCGGACTTCGAACTCCTCTCAAACCGACTTGGAAGAGGTGCATTTCATCTGGTTGGTGTGGCTTGGCATGGGGTGAAAATACTGAAAACTGTTACAAGAGACGGGCAAGAGCGGTTGCCGATAACGTGCAATAGGAAACTCAAGACAATCGGTAACCTAACCAGGCGGACGGCGCTGATCACAGTTAGACAATCGGAGGAAAACGTCTTACAATTAGTCGTAGACTTAGAGATCGAAAATGACTATCAAAATGTTTTTACTGTTTCGGTAAGTAATCTGCATGCTTCTAAGTACTTGGCCAACATTAGCAGTTTTTAGCACAGACAATATTTTGTTTATGCAGTTGCTGCGATCAAAATGATTGCTTCGATGGGCGTGGATGACACCACTGGCACCTGCGAAGTGATGCGTGTCCACCTCCCATAAGAGGCCGAGTCGTGCCCGTATGGTCCCCGCCGCGACCCCGGCCTGCAAACCATTAAATTATCTAGCTGACCAGTATATGCATTGTTGTGATGTAGTACGTAGCTATTATATTGCGAACCAATAATGATTATATAATATTCACTCATATTTATTTTCATAATTCTTGTTGTCCTGGATTTATTGTTCCTCTAAAGTTTCTTTCTTGAAAAGTGTTCCACTGACATAACATTAACAAACAAATAATACTAAGCTAGATGTCCAGTAAAAGTATGTGTCTTTGATAAAAATCAAAACATAACAAAAAAATTAGATCGCAATTTGTATAATATTGCCCATTATTTTTTCATTTATCATGTTTTCCATTATTCCCCTTTAGATTACAATTTTCTAAATGGATACCGGAAGAAGCACTTCACAATTGAATGGTTTATATATCATCATCACACTCAACCAGGGAGCAACTTAGACAGAATGCATATTTTTCGTTAGTCAACACTTTGATTCAACAACGGTTTTATACTAAAAGAACTTAACAAAGACAGAAACCAAGATATCATAAAACAATGGCGCCTTATCCAAGGAGAAAACAAACATTATTTGGACAGATTGTATTGGTCCTGATGTTCACGCTTTGCGGGACTTCGATGGGAAAAGTGTTACTGCCTCATGGAATTGGAAAAAAAAATTCTGACGTCATTATGGCAACCAGATTACTTCATGAACCGAACAGTTTAGAATCAGACAGTGAACATTTCTTCAGCATCAACGAAAAAGAAATAAGACACGAAAGAAGATATTCAAGTCGGGACAAAGTTGGGAAGAGTGATTCTTACGCCCATGGAAGCAACAGACAACGATTCAAAGAGAATCAAGATATCCCCTGGAGAAATTTGCCTCTAGATGAATTAAGCCCTCAAGGATATGACCATACCAAAACACTGGATACAAATTTCAGAAGCCACATTTCTGAAGAGATCCTTCCTAAAGGGAAACTGATTCTCTCTGATCCAATTCATGACAAGTCTTTCTTGGTCCATCAGTCTCGTGGATATGATATTGGATATCGTGATTTGAATTCCCAAACTGGCCATTTCTATCGGGAATTACTCCCAGATGAGACGAAATACAGATCGGATCGGTTGCGTAGAGAAGTTCTCCGTGAAGAGAACGCAACCATATCGGAAGCGATTGAAGTTGGCACCGTTGTCTACAATATATTGGTGACGGGAGATACGTTGAGATATGCGATGGGCTCCCCGGCCAATGACAAGTTTTCAATCGACGAGGTCTCGGGTGAAGTCCTGCTTCTGGAAGGTTTGGATTTCGAGGCAAAGTCGACTGAAGTGCTGATTGTGGCCATCACTAATACATCTGATGCAGGTATATGACATTCATTCCTTCCACATTTGTAATGTAACTGTTGCATGTACTATATGAAAGAGAAAATGGGCTTTTAGTTGATTCTTGGCTAAATTCCATCTTGCTCTGCTTTTAATCTTGTATGTCGGAGCCTTCCTTAGGTGTCATAGATGCGATGCCGAATTTCAGATAATATTTATATCAAATTTGTACAAATATTTCTTAGAAATAATGATTCTGGTTTTCACAAAGCTCCCAAATAATAAAAAAAAATGCTTACCTCCCATAGGCTATAAAACGTAAAAAACATTCTAAGTTAAGCACCCTTCTCTTTTTCAACCAACGAAATGTAATTATGTGCCCATAATGTATGATTTATCAGCTGAGACTGAGAGGCAATTACCCCCTCTGCCTCTCCATCCCATCTTCTTGATTATATATATTTTTTTTATAGTCACTGTTTAATTTTGAATTCTGATACTGAAGACTTTTTTTCCAATCCAATATTTCTGAATCGATCATATTGTAGATTAGACTCATTGTTATTTCATTGACAACACAATGACAAATCTTTAAACATACGGGTGGGATAACAAGGAAAAATATTAAAGATTGCATTACAAACTAAGCCTCCACACAAACCCTTTTCTGTACTGGCCCCTTTGGGCCAGTAAATCATAAATCTTCAAATTTTATTCGCCCCAACAGAAAAATTACTTGCCATGTACTTCTAGATGAGATTTACACATAAAACTTTTAAAATTGTTTCTCTTGTAGTTTCTTGAACAATTTTTCAGTTGCCCGATTAGGCACCCAAATATAACCATTTATGAAATTGTAGTTGCCCGACATCAATTTTTACTTGCCCGAGGCAAAGGGCAAGTGCTATTGTTGAGACCTGTATAAAGTAGGATGGAAAGTCTTACATTCCAGTTGAATGCATGCAAAATAATCCCCCAAGGACATTTTCAAAGCAAACCAAATAGTTTGGGTTTCACAGAGTTAGCAAGAATGAAACTAAAGAAGACTGACTTTAATAGTGAAGTGTTACAAATACATTTTTGCTTTAAAAATCATACAAAGTCATAGATTGTATGCCTTAATTGATACATGTTTGCAAAAGCAGTATAAAATTCCTTCCAACAATGATTTACAAACTACTTCAACATTTATAATCATATGTTTGAACAACATTACTGATTAAATTTCTTTTGAAATTAAAGTATATTGCTGTAAATCATAGTCAGTCACATATCAGTCCAATTATGTTATTACAAATTATAAAGCTTACACAAATTATAGTGTAAATTGTTGTATAATTGGCTTCATCTGTAAAACTGTATCTTAAACACGGTGCTACATCCAAAGACAAAAATAAATCAATATTTAAACAGCTCGTGATAAGCTCTGAAACGAAACTGCATGTCTAGCCTATGGAAAAACATTTAGGACTTCAAAACACATTTAATCATTGACACTACCCACTATAAGGGTAGTTAGGACTTTGTACACGTACAGTATGCCAATAAGGATTACTAATTAATAAGATAGCGTCGGTATTGTACGGTAGTTTGAGCAAGATCTTATCTATACTAGTTCCTTTTTCCTCACTTTATACACACAGCTTTATGTCTACCTTTTACAAATTTAATGATGTTCATGTATGTTACAAATTTAAAATGTTTTATTTTTAAAAGAAACTATGTGTAATTAGAACTGAAATCTAAGTTAGATGTGTACATTGAATACTTCACGACACCATGGTTAGGATATTTTGCTTAATGCCTGGTAGCATTCAGTTAATATCCCAGAATTTCAAAGTTGTGTCTTCCAAACAGAAAGGGTAGTCTAGATGATGTTTATCAGAAATAAAACTTACTAACTTTTGTTGAATCACATTAGCAATATTACTATAAAATGATGTTTGAAAAAAAAATGTTGTTGATTGTGTGAGTTGATTTGTTGGTGGAGCTTTTGTTTTTACATGAATAATAATTTATTTGATAAATGATGTAGTCATAGTTCAAACATTTTCTTTGTTTCAGGCATAATGGATACCCTTGAGGTGACCTTCAACGTCACAGATGCAGATGACCTTCCAGTATGGGAGATGCCAGTGTCTCCGTACATCGCTGTAGTGCCTCTGGATGCACCGAATCAGGCTTGTATCTACACTCTTTGTGCCTCCGACCAAGATGATGATACTGTGATCACTTACGGTCTTCTTGCGGGTAAGTTATAGCAGTTATTTGAAGGCTACCAAAACGCCTAACCTCTTCAATGTTGCCATTTATGACTGAACCATTTACCTAGTCTATGTCTCTGTACATGATAGCTCTATGCTGTGGTACTTCTAGAAGCACAAAATCTGGCGAGTATCTAATTTGTGCCTCGATCAGACCAAGATGATGTTACCCTAATCACTTCCTACGTTCTAGGAGGTATACAAAGCAACACAGCACCTCATATCAATTTCCAATGTAGCAGTTTAACCCAATATCTTTCAGGGTGTTATTTTAAAGGGGCCCTGCAACCCAAATGCATGTTGACCTCTGTTCATCTGTATTAGTGTACACATTCAATATTTGTAAACAGTTTGACCCAAATATGTTTTGTATATTTTTTAACATTTTATCATTTATTTGTCTTCATGTTGCTAAGCCCCACCTCCTAAAAAACCCTCCAGAGCAAATTCTATTGTTGACCTGCAGTGACATCATTTGTCAATCACTGGTCAGCTACCATGAGATTAACAAAAGATGAAAGTACAAAAAGATTAGGCTAATCACAATAGCATCACACGGTTGAATAGAATACCAACTCACACCAACTCACAACTTCAATTACAATAGCTGTTGCTATGTCAGAAGAAAAGCACTTTCTAAGCTATTGCATGGAGTTATGCAGGGCATGCTTTTGTGTGGCTGTTCTTTTTGTACTTTCATCTTTTGTTAATCTCATGGTAGCTGACCAGTGATTGACAAATGATGTCACTGCAGGTCAACAATAGAATTTGCTCTGGAGGGTTTTTTAGGAGGTGGGGCTTAGCAACATGAAGACAAATAAATGATAAAATATTTAAAAATATACAAAACATATTTGGGTCAAACCGTTTACAAATATTGAATGTGTACACTAATACAGATGAACAGAGGTCAACATGCATTTGGGTTGCAGCTAGGGCCCCTTTAAGCTCATTTTAGTTCATGTTCAACAATGAAACATTGCTCAGATGGGTGTGCCTCCACATATCTCTAGACTTACCAAATGAGGTTTGCACATGTATCTTCACTGCTTGATGATACTGTGATCACTTACTTAATGCTAGAATTCATTTTTTGGCTCAGTCGGGCAAGTGAAAGCAAAACAATTCAAATTCTAGTGGCCAGAAACCTGAATCTGGTAGCCCCAAACAAAGAAAAACATACAATCTGTTATATTTTGTTGCCCATTTGGGCCAGTGGAATTCAGTATCAATGGAAAGGAATTTGGTGGCCCAGAGGTAATTCTAGTGTCCTGTGCTAATTTTGAGCATTGATTTAGAGGTTAGTACTCTGCATCTACATCTAGATGTCTATGACAGGGCCCGACACTAGCACTTGCCCGCTTGCCCGGGGCAAGTACAAATTGGTGTTGGGCGAGTAAAATTTAATAAATTGTTTAGTTTGCTCGCCCGATTGGGCAACTAAATAATTGATCAACCACAAGAGAACAATGTCATTACACATGAGTTTATCTCATCTAGAAGTAAGAGGGCAAGTAAATTTTATAATGAGGCAAGTGAAATTTCAACATGTATTGTTTTACTTGACTGAATGGGCCAGTACAGAAAAAGGTAGTGTGGAGCCTTGTCTATGATGAACCGGCCCTATTTGCTTCTTTCTGGTGTTGTGTACGGAAGTGCAAAAGTTGTAATGTGAGTCATGAATGGGTTAAAATACAGTAATCTGTTTCCCTCCCATCTTCCCTCATGGCAGGTGGGGATGGTCTGTTCACAGTTGACAGAGTCGGCGGTTGCATCCTCACAGTTGTAAACGAGAATACCACCTCTTACGTCGCTGGCCAGATGTACACTCTCAGTGTCTATGCTGTTGGTACTGGTCCTAAGAATGGGTACGATGGCCAGGTTAGCGGGACGGTCTACGTCTACACCGACTCGCATCCACCTCAGTTCACCATGGAAACGTACAGCGCATCGGTCGTTGAAGACCAATCATCAGATCAAGTGTGAGTATTCAAGATTGATTCTGCAACCCGCAATTGTCATACCAAGCTTTTAAAAATGTAAGTGCCAGTCAATCAGTAACTTCTTTACAAATATAACATCTTGTTTATACTGAAGATTAACTTTTTCTTTGATGTCCATGCAGGGTGACCCAGGTGCAGGCGATCTCCTTTACACCAAGCTTTTGCAGGATTCCATTGCAGGTCCTGAAAATAGACCTGAGCACACCATTGATGCCTCTGATGACACAATTACCCTCATTCAGTAATTTCTGTAACAAAATAACATCTTGTTATTCCTGTTTTTCCTTTGATTTCCAGGGTAACCCAAGTGCAGGCTTTCTCCTTCACACCCAACGTGGCCGTACAGTATTCCATCGTAGGCCCAGAAAACAGACCAGAGCACACCATTGATGCTTCTGACGGCACTATCACCCTAGTCCAGTCGGTTTCGGCTGAAGACCTACCAACTTATTTCCTGACTGTCAGGGCCATAGAGACAAGTGGATATCTGCAGTCAACAGAAGCTAGAGTATGCTCTAAGAACCTTGTTCTGTTATCATGAATTTCACTATTGATCGTTTAATTAAAAATATTTGATTGCATTAAACAAAATCTTTTATCCCTCATGGACCAAATTATTAGTTTGATTTATGTTCCAAGAAATAAAGGCGGACTGTATTTCAAATCACGATGCAAGATCTATAAAATAAAATAAAATTTGTATGGGGAATTTTATAGTCAAAGAAAAGAGTAAATGTTACCATTTTGACTTCATTGAGATTGATAACCTAATTTGTGTTTCACAAAATATATATATTCCATCTTCCTTGTTCAAATGCAGTGTTGTTGATGATTATCCTTGGTCATTTAGCACTTTTTGCCCACAAGGGTGTATTATTCAGGGGGGTGTTGCATAAAGTGTTGCTATTAATCGCAAGTCAGAAAATGCACAATTTTGATTGTTAAGTGTGCGTCTTTCCTGACTTGCGATCAAGTTGACAACTGTGTGTTTCCCGACTCTTAATTGAAGCAACATCCCCTGTTCATACATTCTGTTAATCTGTTCATGCTAATGGCCAGGTTGAGTTTAGCTGTTTATATGGTGCTGTAATGGGCTGAGTTATAAACCCTCTCATCCTATATTGAAGTAGCTTCCCATAGCAATGACACATGCCAGACCAGGTTCCAGTATTCAAAGAGTCTTGTTAAATGCAAACATAACTATTGTCATCTTTATAACCAGGTCAATGTCATAGTTGAAGACATCAACAACTGCCTCCCATCCTTCGGTCAAGATGTCCTGAGTTTCAGCAACGTCCCAGAAACTGCTGCCATTGGAGAGACCGTTGCTACAGGTAATAATATTGAGTTGCTTTTGCAGGTGAGAGCCTTTGTTCCATGGATCCTTGACCGTGTGTGTTCGAAATCAATGCATTGCCATTGCAGTCAGTCACATATTGTATTGAACGATATGTGTGTTCATCGACGTGTGTAGCTACCCCTTAACGTCTAGCCTAGACGTTAAGCGATTTTGAAAACATAAATAAATAATAAATATGATTTCTCTCTTACCTGATCAAAAAGGGACACATAACTTAAACTGTAGAATGTGTCCGTTAAGAGCTTTCATTCAGCTCCAAAAGTTACAAGATTTCAGTGACGGCTACTGACTGTGATTCCGGTAGCAATGCAGAGCTCATTTTACTCCAATACATTCAATGGCAAAAGCAAAAGCCATCATAACTCTAATTTATTTGGCAAACTCCTTACTTTTATTTTCTGACTGTGATTCCGGTAGCAATGCAGAGCTCATTTTACTCCAATACATTCAATGGCAAAAGCAAAAGCCATCATAACTCTAATTTATTTGGCAAACTCCGTACTTTTCTTTTCTGTAATCATCTTTACAGTGACGGCTACTGACTGTGATTCCGGTAGCAACGCAGAGCTGACGTACTCGATCACATCAGGAGACGGAAGCTTCACCATCGGAGGCACGACCGGCGAGATCTCCCCCGTCGTTACTCTCGACTATGAAAGGGGACCACAGTCGTATAACTTTGAGGTAATGGCAGTCGATGATGGGTCCCCCCAGTTGAGTGGCACTGCGACCGTTGTGATCTTGATCGCAGAGGAGAGCGAAGCACCGGTTTTCAACCCGACCCAGTACTCCTTTAGAATGGACGAAGCGGCTGGTCTCGGCTACCAAGTCGGAGCAGTCTATGCTAATGACGATGATGTGGGTGACACCATGACTCTGCGGATTGTTGATACCATCGACACATTCAGTTTAGATCCTATGACAGGTAAATAAGATTGTTCTTGATATGGGTATGATTTGAATTATATCTTACGTATCATTCTCTTTATTACGATGTAGCAAGAAAGCTAATAAATACTAGCTGATTTCTACTTACTAATTTTTTCACATACTACATAAGCTGACATTCCGTTATCTCAATTGCTTTACGCACAAGTTTGAATATATTATTTCATTATTGTCAAAGTTTTCCTTTACACTGACAGGCGTTATCACAGTTGTGCGAATTCCAACTAAAGCTACCTACGCGTTCAACGTATCGGCGAGGGACTCGACAAATTTGGAATCAACTGCACAAGTGGAGATTACCGTCTCCGACTTGAACGACAACTTCCCAGTCTTTCCAAATTGCAGTCTCTACTTTCCTCAGATATCAGAGGATGCACCTCTCCCTACAGATGTATTAACGGTGGGTTAGTATGCTGCTGATGATGTTGTTGGTGATGATAATGATGATGATGATGATGATGCTGATATTGATGATGGTAATGGTGGTGATTTTTATGAGGATGGTGATGTTTTTGACAATGAATGTAACGTAATGATAACAAATATCATGTATATCATATTTGATTATGGTGTATGATTTTTCATAATAAAGACTGTTTCCCATGCTGGTCAGAGCCACTGACGATAAGGCAGGGGTCAAATGGGGACCTGGGCTAGTAATCAATTAAATAAGTCAAGTAAGAAATTTGCTTCGAATTTTCTAGACTAAGAACTTGTATAAAAATCGTTTGTGAGACTTAACCCTATTCTAACTGGGCTACTTCAGACCAGGTTTTTACTGGGGGGGTCAATTTGACCCCACCCCCTAAGATCTCGAAGACCGATTGTCTGATTCACGCAAAATTTTGCATGCAGGTACATTGAAGTATTAGCGACGCGTTCATGATTTCCTTTAAACGATCCAATGTTAAATATGCAAATTATGCGCATATTCATTACCAAGGTACGCTAATTTATGCAGAAATCCTCTTTTTGTCTGTAAATCACTAAATATTGCACAGAATATGCTAATTTTGTGCATGAATATTCTTTATGACTTAATTAACAGGTTTTCAACATTAAAAATTGCGATAGCCAAAATTTTCTTTATGTATTTCTATGTTTTTGGAATTTCTTATGTATTTCTCTGTTTTTACAACTTGTGTTTTTTATTGTTTTTTTTAATGGAATAAATGATTGACCATTATCCAACCATTTTTAGCCCAAAATAAATGATTGCAGTGATTAGAATGAAAAATAATGAAGGTTTTGTGTATTCTAGGAAAAAATCAATTTCCATAGGATTTGTACACAAATCACAAAATTTAGCGATTTTGGGGCCGACGATCACTTACGAAAGGTCACATGTCTTTAGAACGGTATATCTGGTCGTCGCAAATTTGGTCTTAAAAGTTGCGCAAGACTTCAATGAAAAAACTCATGAATTCGTGCGGCAATATCTGCGCGCGTTACAGAATTATCGCGCGAAAAGTCGAGGGGGGGGTCTAATTGACCCCCCCCCCCCCCCCCCCAGTTAAGATAGGGTTAAACATCAGTAAAAACATAATGTAAATGCACTATTTGAAGACATTATGACATCAAATTTTTGTCAAATGTTCAGTTGATGAATTAATTAAATCTCAATTTTGGCTAAGTTACTATTAAAAGCTAAATGTTGAGTATAGATTTGAATACCGGCCCTGACATATAATACACTTGTCTGATGCTATGATTGATGATAACGAGTATATAACTTTGGTGATGTTCATTACTATAACTAAATTGATGAATATGATTATGGTGGTGATTGTGATAGCGATCCGTCTGAAAACCCATACAAATTCTATTCCATGCAGGTCAGAGCTACTGACGCTGATCGGGGTTCAAATGCCGACCTAGCATACACACTTGCCTCCTCTAGTGGGGAGGTCAATATCAGAACCTACTTTGACATCGACCAGGAAGGGGTGATCACGACTCGTACTGGTCTGGACCGTGAACAGATCCCAGAATTTGAGGTTAGTCCAGGACCTAGACCACTACTACTAGCCTATATAGTGTCATTATAGGCAGGCATTGGAGTAGTATGGAATTTCATTGCTTGTCTTTAATATTCTTTCACAAAAATATTGTTGAGATAAAGTAAGGCGCTAAATCACTTATAGTACTTTGGGGATAATCACTTGGAAAGTTTGGGAGCACCAAGAAAACTTAATTTAGCTCTCTTTTTTGGTATAAATATACCTCAAAAATAGATATGATTACCAACAATTTAGCATCACATAGAGAATACATATAGGCCTAGAGAAGCTCTTCTGTGCAAGATAGTGTCCATATTAAAGGAACTAGTTAAAGGAACTAAAGAATACAACATACTTTGGCACTTATTCCATAGTTGATGACTTGTAAAATAGGTCTGCCGAAAAAAACTCCATGAAAATAAACACAGTAGTGATTTTAGACTAATTTTCTGATGTCTCACTTCGCAGCCAGTTTACGCCCCACCCACATTTAGGGTTCAGAATCGGCAGCGTGATTGACATGTGATTGACAATTCATTGGCTTACGTCATCTACCGGATTTAGTTAATTAGTCCGTTCTTTAGATGACGTCACATTTTGGTGATTAAAAAGGGGCGTTCCCAGGACAATTAGATATTTACTAATTACCCCAAAATTGATTGATTTCATGGGAATGACTGCCAAATTCTTTTTCTTGAGGAAAAATTACGTATAGAGAGCCTAATTGTGAAAATTAGGCCATCTTGATGCTGTAGTTCCTTCAAGGATATTTGATTGAAAACAACTATATTTGTATTGTGATCATTCCACTGATAGATAACGGTAATAGCAGAGGATAACGGCAACCCAGCTCTGACGGAGTTCTGCACGTTTATGATCACCGTTACCGATGTGAAGGATAATTATCCACGCTTTCCACAAGCAGATTATAAAGGTATGTTTTTAATTAAATTTATCTATGTCTATTCACATTAGGCGCTATATAAATCAAGTATATTATTATTATTATTATTCCTATTTGGGCTATAATGTCCCATTTTGTCTACTAAACCAAACACAAAAAGTAACTATACCCCCCTAACGACAGCTCATAATTTCATAACCAAGAATCATTTCAAGATTTTATTTCGTCAAAATATTTCTATGGTAGGTAGGAAAACAATATGTAAAAATAAGAGGTAACCATTAATCCATGGTTGAGTAAGCACACATGAGAAAAAAAGTCATATTTCAAAATTTGCAAAAGTAATATTAATATAGCAGTTTATTGAGTATTGAGAAATTTCTAATTGCACTGTGTGACAATTGCAATTAAAGGACAATGAAACCCAAGTAAAATGTTGCTTTCATAGACTTAACCCTAAAAAGACTGCAGCTATTTTGAACCTTTAAAAACTGGGGGGGGGGGGGGGGCTAAAAGGGCCCCCCCCCCTAAGATCTCGGCAACCGAAACTCTGATCGACTCCAAATTTGGCATGGTGATAGATGTCCATGAGCTCTACAATATTGCATAGTTAAAATTTTCTTTTTAATTAGAATATGCTAATTAGAGCTAATTAATTATGCAAAAATTGTATTTGTTTGTATTTTTTGTATTTTTCTCGGCAACCGAAACTCCGATCGACTCCAAATTTGGCATGGTGATAGATGTCCATGAGCTCTACAATATTGCATAGTTAAAAATTTTCTTTTTAATTAGAATATGCTAATTAGAGCTAATTAATTATGCAAACATTTTCCTTTTTTGTGTGTTTTTTGTATTTTTCTTTATATATGGTGATTTTTATGAAACAAAACTGTGTTCCTGGTACAAAATACATGCTTAGATTATATGAATTTACACAATCTCTGATAAAACAACAGGATAATCATGAAAATTGATTTAGTTTTACCGTTTTCTATGTTTTTCTTTGTTTTTATCTTTTTCTTTGTTTTTCTTTGTTTTATTCTTTATATATTGTAGTGTTTTATGCAAATGAGAATGTAATAAGTTTTATTCACCATGCCAAATGGGAATTCTAACTGTACATGTGAAAAGATTGGTTTAAAGGGACAGGTCCACTTTTACAAAAACGTCTGAACAGCTTTCAGTTGACGGATGGGGATCAATGTAACACGCAAAAAAAAAATCAGAGCAAACAGCCCTCTAATTTGGATTCTACGAATGAAAAACGAATGCGTCCCTCCATTTAAACTACATATCGGTCAATAAAGGAGTTCAACTGATTTAGCATAATATTACAACAATATAGTACTAATTCTCGTAAAGGTATTGTGAAGCCGACATTTGTTAACGTATGTCACGGAAAAAGATCTCAAAAAGAAAGAATATATAACTAGATTTTGAATTCGTCACTTTTGACGAATTAAGGTTATACATATCAATTTATTATGATAAAAGGATGATTCCAAAAATAACTACTCAATCATCATATCAATAATAATAGATTCACCCCCCCCCCCTGAAAAAAAGAAAAAAAAGAGAACAAAAAGAAAGTTAAACAATATTGCCTTGGATTCGAACCCACGACCAACCAAAAAAATACTTTTTTTTTCACGAGGGCGATTTTGAAAATTTTGAGGGAAAAAAACGCCCTCGTGAAATTATTCACGAGGGCTATTTTGGGGCTCACGGGGGCTCTTTTTTTTTTTACATCGTTTTCACTGCTCAAGGGTCTAATAAATGATTATCATGATGTGATCTATCTGATTATGCCATGTTTGGTACGTTTCTGGCGCTTTCCGATCATGCAAAAAGATGTTTTTTAAAGGTGATTTTAAAGGCGATTTTAAAGGTATCGGGGGCGAATCGCCCTTTGCCCCCGTGTATTTTTTTGGTTGCCCACGACCCTTTGATCTTGTGTCACAAATTATACCGCGAGACCAACATTAGATCTCTTAACGAAAATGGGAAATCGGGAAAGATACATCAGTGATTGCACACTGCATTTGTCATTGTAACAGTGAATTATTTGACCTTTGAACCTAATTTACATATCCTTAACGCCATTTTCATAATCCGATCTTATCTTTAATATGAAAATTTTTCCTTTCATTATACCATACATACATACCATACATTTCCAATCAAACAATTCATCAGAATCCAGTGAACGAAACGAAATGTAGTGAATAGATTGCAAATAGAGCACGACATCAGCTACGATTTCTCAACATTTGGGAGAAAATTGACGGAGAATAAGCGATATATGGTCAAAAGTCCGCTGTTATCAATTTCAAAATGGATTGAAATTATTAAAATTTGCATTTTCAACTTTAACCCTAAATATGATGACTTTATAACATTTACTCGGCATGAATGAGGTATGAATTCGTATCTACAACTCATAATCTATCCGAATATTAAAAGAAAATTGGATGTTTATGGACTTTAAAAAAAGTTATGGCCGAATAAAAAAGGATGTTTTTACCACATTTTGCCAATTTGCGTGTGCGCGTAATTTTGACTTTGACGCGCGCGTACGCCGTTATTATGAGTCAACAATGACTCAAATTGATAGGGTGCGTTGAGGGATGTATAAGAATTGCAAAACATGTGAAAAAGCGGCAATTTTCTTATTCATTTGCGTTATGCGCGGAAAAAAAAAAAAAAAAAAATTTAATTGACGGACGCGTACGCGTGCGTCTCCGAGTGTAATTGCATGCGCATGAGCTTAAAAGATGAACATTGACCTGATAAATATTGATGCGAAATTTGAATTGAAATTGATATTTCATGACTGAGATATGATGATTATTAAAATTTGACAAAATGGCGTCTTGATGACGTCATAGTGATGTGACGTCACTGAAAAGCTTCGCAGTTCTAAGTTAGATCATGATCTATCATCATGTGACGATTCATGACAATTGATTCATGCGATCTTGAGATATGCGACGGACAAAATCGGAAGAATAATAATAATAATAATAATAATACAAATTCAAACGAAATCAATAGGTTATACATATGTATATGTATAACCTAATTACATGTAGAACAGTTTAAGCGATGTTTGGGTATTTTGCTTGGTAAACACTCACACATTAGTACTTATGCGCGAGTCACGTAGCTAGCGCGGGTCACGTAGGGGTCATGCATACCGATCTGGCACTCCGTGAAATCTATGTACAAACTTACTCACCGGCCGAAAATACGTATGTACCTAATAAACCGACGTCCCTCAGTTTAAATGTTGCTTGTAAGTATCGGTTTCCATGGTGGTGTATATAATACGTGCGGTTTACGGGTACACCATGTGAGATGGGTGGATTGGTAAGTCCTGAAAAGGACTATGGTAGTCCTAGAAAGGACTGTTGGTGTAGTTCTGAAAAGAACTGTGGTATTCTTTCTAGGAGAGTTCTAAAAAGAACTGTTTGTAGTCCTAGAAAGGACTGTTGGTAGTCCTATAAAGGACTGTTGGGATAGTCCTGAAAAAGACTGTTGGTATTCTTTCTTGGAGAGTCCTAAAAAGGACAATTGGTAGTCCTAGAAAGGACTGTTGTTAGTCCTAGAAAGGACTGTTGGGATAGTCCTGAAAAGGACTGTTGGTATTCTTTCTAGGAGAGTCCTAAAAAGGACAATTGGTAGTCCTAGAAAGGACTGTTGATAGTCCTAGAAAGGACTGTGGTATTGCGAGGAGAGGGTGGATGGTAGGAGGGACTCGACGTTTCGAATAGGTTGACTATCCGTCGTCAGGAGTGGGGATCTGTTGGCGTGCGCGGCTATAAGGGTAGGGATTGCGGACGCGGGTGACGTACTATCGATTGGGAGCGCTATCGGCGACGCGTTGTGTGTGCTGCCGACGCTGGCGGCGCTGTAGTCTCTCGGCTCGCTGGGTGCGGACGTGGGTGACGCAAGGCTGCTCTGCGGCTGGCGGCGGTTGATACTCGGCTGGCTGGCTGGCTGGCTGTTGACTTCAGTTTATTCAGTTTTAGGTCTATAACTCCACGAAAAAGAGATTTCAAGCCCTAATTTTTTCAGGCATGCTATTAAATGACATTTCCTTTCATATAAGACAATAACCTCGCAACTTTTGAATTTTGGCTTGCAAAAGTGGATCTCTCCCTTTAAAACTGCAACATAAAAGGTGCATCTAAAAACTCTGTATGTTATATATGGAAGAATTAAAAAAAATAATTTGAATTTTCAGTGACACACGATCTTAAAATGTTACATAACACCCGGATTGTTGACCCGGTGTGCACAAATTTGGTATCAAAATATGCGCAAGACTTTAAGGAAAAAAGTCATGAAGTGGCACCGTAAAATATTTAAGCATTGCGAAGTAATCGCGAAAATAGAGGGGGGGCTAAATCAGCCCACCCCCCCCCCCCCCCCCCCATTTTTTTAGGGTTAAAGAGATTAGGAGGAATAATCTCTGAAAGTTAGAGCCCAATCAGTCAAGAAATAAGAGAACTATGGCTCTTTGAAAATTTCCATTTATTTCTATTAGTGACTCAAATTGGCAACGCACTCTGGCAAAGTTGTGGACAACTTCCCATATGTATTGTACACAAAATTTCAATTTAATTCAATTTTCTCAAAATTTGTTTACCCTTCGTTTGAGTTGAACATATGTTTTGTAGAATACATTTATACACAACATATCGTGAGTTTGGGGAATGGAAAAGTGCGACTACGAAGAAAACTGTAAAAATAGGAAAATGTGTGTACAAAACATATGGGGAGTAGTCCATACACTTATCTGAGTGCGTTGCCAATTTGAGTTCCCCATAGGAATAAATGGGCATCTTCAAAGAGCCATAGTTTTCTTGTTTATGGCCTGATTATGCTCTAACTTTCAAAGATCATTCCTCTTAATCCCGTTAAGTCTATGAAAGCAATATTTTGCTTGGGTTTCATTGCCCTTTAATGCATTTTACCACATGTGCCATTACAAAATCAAAATGGATGGAATTTTAATCAGCATTGTTTCATAAACCATAATTAATGCATTAATTAGTCACATGTGCTGTTTCACAACAGTGTACAGTCATGCGCAAGTTCTTGTGACTTTTGAAAGTGGGTCATTTTGTCTTTAATCTGTGCTCATTCAGCCATGAAGTGATGATTTTCACACATAACAACTATAAATATTGTAGTAAAATTACAGATGGAGGCATTTATCAGTTATGAAATTGCAGGAATTTGTTTAGGGGGGTAGTTACTTTTTGTGTTCAGTTTATTTGAATTCAGAGGTTTAGGTATGGATTATAATAATAATAAATTCAGCCCTATATATACACTTTGAGCAAATCAAAACAAGGTTCCAATTCAAATGCATTTGAATTAATCTATTTTGGTAAATATTTCTACTATGCTGCTACTGTTAATCAAACATAATTTGCTTTGTTTCTATCACAGATTTTGTTACAACGGATGCAGCTGTCGGCAGTCCAGTGTTGGCCGTGGTGGCCGATGATTTGGACGAAGGAGAAACGCTAAGCTACACCATGAGTGGATCTCGATACTTTCAAATTATCCCTGGCACTGGAGAAGTTACCGTTCGAGATAATCTAACACAGCTACTGGTTAGTAATTATAATTGATATATCTCCGTGGTGACCGTTTTTTTCAACAGAAAATGTCTAACTCCATATAACCCATTGCTTACGGGAACCGCATGGGCTATGTACAAAGTCAATGGGGATTTCAGAATCTTGAAGGGAAGACTTTAAAGTAAAACTACTGTATGACAGTGAGAATATGATTTCAATACAAAATTATGTCTATATAAAGCCTGTATAGTTATTTGTATGCAATCATATCCTTTTGTTTATTATTCCTATTTAGGGAGGCGGCGTTGATCCAGTCAAAGTGGATCTCCAGGTGACTGCGGTAGATGGCAGCGGTTTCAGGACCTCCGTCTCGCTACAGATCGAGGTCATTGATCCATCTGATACAGGATTTACCGTTCCCGTTTATCAAGGGACACCCTATATCGCCAATGTCCCTGAGAACTGGCCGACCGGGATTGATATTCTCACGGTAATTTAGGTTTTTTAACAAAGACTTATTTACTTATTTACTTAGTTTACGTATTCTATATTTGTATGTGTAATTCAGCATGACATGTAACTGTGCATGATGATATTGTTAATTAATTACATAAGGCATCTTCACACCTCTCTCTCTCTCTCTCAACTCTCCCCCACTTTTTCTTTTCTCTCTCTGTTTCTTGTATTTCTCCTCCAGTATGGACTGTACCTTTTTTGTTATCATGTCTGCTACATTTCTTCCTGCTCTAGAACATACTGTAGAGACTTAACTTTTATCTGTATCTGTACTTGTAAATAGTGTTTTATATTTGTTTGTATTACTTTTTTCTTGTCTGTATTAATCTATGTTTACTGTATCAAGAATATGTAAAACTTGTAAAATCTTAGGTATGGCAACATATTGCCAGACCTCTGTGTGTTTCTATTTCGATGTTATGACAGTTTATTTTTTATGTACGAAATTGATTATTGTGAGACATGCAGGAATATAATAAATAAATAAATAAATAAATAAATAAACTAACTGCCTCCTTCAAATCTGAAGATTCTTGCAGTATGTTTGGTTGTGATATGCAGGGTTACTAGTCAACCGGGTTAATACCCTACACTTTTTGAGAAGAGGACTAGGTCTTAGCGTGCATCAGGTGTTACTGTCTCATACACAGGACCTATCCATTGTATTGTCCTATACAAGGGATGGATCTCTGATTTCCGTGAATCCTGCCTGCATATATAGGAAGCATGGGGGAGGCCGATCGTTATTAACAAGAGGTAGCTCAAATTTGTATTGCATATGATAAAAGGTGCATTGTTTGATACTTGGATTCGGACAGGGGATCCTGCGTGTCTAAGTCAGATGTGCTTCCAACTGAGCTAACTCGTGCACCTTCCCTACTTAATTGTTTGAAATTCCTAAAAATCTAAGTTGTCATTTTGCCTTATACTGAATTAATCCTCCCTTCATTCCGGACATTCGTAGCTCTACAAGTAGGCTATAGTTTTTGTGCACTATAACACTGAGCCAGTTTGTATATGGCACCTTGTGCAAGTCATTTACAAGATGGCATGTGCATCTATTTGACAAATCCTGGCAAACTACTTTTAAATGATGACTTATATTGAGTAATTAGAAATGAATCTGTCTGATACCAAATTAATATTATCAGGATTTTAGCATTACAATAACTTAAATCTTTGCACCAATCTTTGCAAACAGTTAAGTAGGGAAGGTGCATGAGTTAGCTCAGTTGGAAGCACATCTGACTTAGACACGCAAGATCCCCTGTCCGAATCCAAGTATCAAACAATGCACCTTTTATCATATGCAATACAAATTTGAGCTACTCTTGTTAATAACGATCGGCCTCCCCCATGCTTCCTATGCAGGCAGGATTCACGGAAATCAGAGCTCCATCCCTTGTACATGCATGTATAGGACAATAAAATCCCTTGTATTTGACTAGGATTGATATTCATGATGTAATTAAAGACGTCGAACTATGAAATTCTCAACAATTTATTAAGTCATTAACATAGTTATCAAAGTGATGTCAATTTTGTATTCATATATCTGGTTCAGTTCAAGTCACAGCTAATTGTATTCCACTCCTTTTCTTTTTTTGGGGGTGGAATTCTCCTATATTTGCTATTTATTTTTACAAGATCGATGACGACTGATACGGGGTAACATTGGAATGTTTCCTTTTTCCCCTAAAAAATAGGTGATAGCAACTGATGAGGATAACAGTGTGGGGTACAACATTCAGAGAGGGGTACGTGAGGAGACCAACAGCCTCCCGACATTCAGCCTGGATGTCAACACGACGAGCAACTCTGCCTCCCTACAGTTAACCAGCGGGAGGGAGCTCAATTATGAAGAAATCACACAGTAAGCCCTTTTTTTAAAAATCCCTTCAGTATAGGGACATGGGATGGTAATCTATTCAATACTTTATAGATTAAGTAAGAAATGTACCGAACATTTTGCTAGGCTGCGAAATTAACTTATATCTTGTATTGAAATAATATTGTAGACTTTTACATAATTTTTTTACAGATTTTCAGTTGGTTAAAGGGATCTAGAAACACATTTTCCAAATACTCAAAATTCAATTGGAATTGTAGCGGTTCCCTCATACCTTGTTGTGTTTGTATTATAGAAGCATGGGACAGGTTTTTGTATGCCTACGCAACGAAGTAGCCGGAGGCATTATGTTTTCGGGTTGTCCGTCCTCGTGATCGCGTTATCTCAAGAACCGATTGACGGATTCTCACCAAACTTAGTTCATGTATGTATCTTGGGGTGCCAATGATCTGATCAGATTTTGGGGTCATGAGGTCAAAGGTCAAAGGTCACAGGGCTCATTATATATGCAAAAATAGCTCGTGATCCCGTTATATTAAGAACTGATGGACGGATTCTCACCAAACTTGGTTCATGTATGTATCTTGGGGTGCCAATGATCTGATTAGATTTTGGGGTCATGAGGTCAAAGGTCAAAGGTCACAGGGCTCATTATATATGCAAAAATAGCTTGTGATCGCGCTATATTAAGAACTGATGGACGGATTCTCACCAAACTTGATTCATGTATGTATCTTGGGGTGCCAATGATCTGATTAGATTTTGGGGTCATGAGGTCAAAGGTCAAGGTCACAGGACTCGATATATGTGTAATAATGCATCGTTCTCAAAAACGGTTGATGGATTCATTTCAAACTTGGTATGCGTGTACATATTGGGGTGGCAATTATCTGAGTAGATTTGGGGGTCATGAGGTCAAAAGTCAAGGTCACAGGACTCAATATACATGCAAAAAAGCTTGTAATGACAAAATCTCAAGAACTAAAAGTCAGATTTCAATCAAACTTGATACCTGAATGTTTCTTAGGATGCCAATGTAGCCATCAAAGTTTGGTGTCATATGGTCAAGGTCACAGGACTCAAAATATCTGAAAAATATATAAAGAAATTAATTCAGTGCATGTTAATTTGGGCTTGATATTAAAATCGCGTCATAGCGGAGGCATAATTTTCGACTGCGCGCAGTTGAAGATCCATCTAGATTCTTCTAATTTCCCTTTTGTTAAAAAGATACTTATGATTGAAGTGTTCAGATGTTAAACTATCCACTGGATAGTCGTTACCATGCACAAAGTCAGTGAGTCAGTGAGTTAGTGAATATCACTTTGCATTTTTGCTCATTACTCGGCCATATAACATCCATTTAACTTGGAATGTTCACACAAAACCCAGTGGACATATCAGATAGCAACGATATACATTGTATCACCATTCTTCACTTTTTGCACATGTCAATAAAGTTACTAGATCGGTAGATCCCAGTAATTAATTGACTATCAACTTTGGCTTAAATTACTTCAGTAAAAATAAAATAAAGTGATTAAATTTAATTAGGTTTTAAATTAAATACCAGCCCTGATATCCCCCTGAGGCCTGTGCATAGATGAGAACCTTACTATATACTTATATTGAAAGATTGATGTCTGATTGACCTACATCCAATTGTCCCCCTAGGATTGCCTTCTTAACATTTTATTCCTTCTTTATGATAACAATTTGACTATAAATAACTATTAGAGTACGTTCCTTTTAAATTTCATATACAAATGTAATATATATTTATACAAAATTTGTATCCCTCTCAGGGCAGCTTATTGCTTGTGCATGGTACGTAGTTGGCTAGTAAACTTGAATAGGAGCAAAAACAATGCCATATTGTGTGTTAATTTCTCTTATACAATGCTATAAATGTTTTTTTTTTTGCTTGGTACGGGACTTACCAACATTTTCTTTGCCTAAAACTTGTATTGGGTGGCCCAAAACAAAGACAACCATTAACAAAATGCGTATGTTGGTTGCCCAGTCAATGTCAGGAACTAATTATTGCTTTGATATTGTATACCGTACATGTCTTTATGAACGTTAGAGCTACCAAATCAGGTGTGGAAAACAATTATATCTATACTAATCTGTTTTTGTTGTTTATTTTTTCAGTAAATGACTCTCTTTGAGCACGACTTAGAACAATGAGCCTAAACTTTCATGTTTCATGTGACAGTCGGGCCATTAAAATATGATTTTTGAAATGTTGGTTGGCCAAATGGTTAATTTTTAGTTGGCCCTGGCCAGGCCAGTGATCGAGCTCGTGCTAATCTCGATCTCTGTCTAATATCACAGGTATAGTTTGACCATTGAGGCCATAGGTGCGTCTAAGTATGAGGCCCGCACTGTCGTTACGGTCAACATCTTGGACGTCAACGACGAGGCACCGCTGTTTCTGGATGACACGTTGTACGCCAATGTGTTGGAGACCCAGCCGATTAATACATTTGTGATCGGAGTCCAAGCCATCGACAGAGATAAAACACCAGCCTTTAAGCAGGTAATTAAGTGAACAATTGTGAAATAGGGGTTGATCGATTAGTGTATTTATTCAAATATGTATTGATTAAGTCAATGTACAATTTCAACATATGTACAATTAACATATGTGTGGATGATGATCGATGCAGGCTTAGGCATTACAATGCACAGAATATTGATTCTTTGAAGTTGCCCAATTTTTGTCGAGCCCACCGAGGTGGAGGGAGACTAAGAGATCCAAATTGCGCCCGTTCGTCCGTCCGTCCGTCCGTCTGTCCGTCCGTGACGCTTACACAAATTTGAATAACTTTCCAAACCTGCATCTGTTTGTAACCAAACTTGATTGGTAGATGCCCTATATTGACCTCCATGATATTCTGGGGGTCAAATGTCACATAAGTAGGTCAAAGGTCAAATGTGAAAGTTTACCTGTGTTGGTTTGTTGCATGAATGCGTGCAAGTGGGGCGAGTCACATTACGGCTATCGCCTTTTATTTTATCTTAATTATAAATTGTCCAGTATATCATTTTATAACCGTGTCACTGCATGTATATACTTAAAAACCCTCTTCTTTTTACCCCTAACATTAGATAACATACAGCATATTTGGGGATGATGCAGTCATGTTTGTTATCGACCAAGACTCGGGGGAAATTTATTCCAATTCATTGTTTGATTACGAGACCATTGACCCACCCACACTCATCATTAATGCCAGGGCCTCTGATGGACTGAATGAAGGTTAGATTTCTTTTAATTTTACTTTCAAAGAAAGAATGGCCCATTTATTTATTATCTCCCATTTTCATTGCATTGTTAAAATATTACCATGTCATATTTCTTTTAATTTCTTGTCTGTGAGATAGAAGTAAAAAACAACTTTTTTTGTTGCTTGTTTTTTTTTTGCTACTGTAGGGGAAGATGGACAGGAATTGACAATAATTCAAAATATATTCTGTTACACAATTCTGTTAAGAAATTATTTTTTACATTTTTCTGCATCAGCTACTGTCCCAGCTAGTGTACATTAGTTTTCATACATAGTGGATGAAAATGATGCCAACATAAAGTAATAATTAAACCAGAATATGTGAAAGCTAGTAAACAAATGTTAAATAAATGGCAAAGTTATTTGTGTAGTCTTCTGCTATTACAGCTACTGTCCCTGTGTACATCAGCGTGGTGGATGAACACAACAATGAACCATGCAGGGGCAGCGGGCGAATTCGCCCCAGAAATGCCCAAAAGAGCCCCCGAAAAGAAACGAACAAATGGATTTTGTGGATTTTGGGGGTTATTGGATCGTGATCGAATGCCGATCAGATGATCACTTACAGCATTAGAGCTTAATAGTAGCCCGTGAAATTCGAAAAAGAGCCCCAGAAATTTGTAGCCCCCGAAAAGGAGCCCCCGAAATAAAAATATTAATTTTTTCCCTGGAACCATGCAGAGTATGTTTAACTCCTTGAGTGCCATAAAGCTCACATTTTTGCACCACACAATACAAACAGATGCCATAAAGCTGTGCAATCCCTGGCACTCAAAGTGTGAAATGTTATAAAGCTTCTTTGATATTTCTGAAGAGTTTATCGGGTGCAATAAATCTTCCCTTTGGAAAATATACTTTGATACTTGATACTTGAAGAAAATATCTCCTTAAAAGCGCCATTCGGTGCTGTCCTGGAGAGGCAGTGCAGTGCAGTGCCAGTGAAGTGCTTGCGTGGATGTGATGTTCTATTTACAGGTGCTTGGTGCTACTGTGCAGGTGCATTTTCTGTTGGTTGTGTTTAAAGTGTCCACAGAGTGGGAGGCGCCGCCATCTGTATGATGTTGGGCATGGCTGCATCCCTGAAACTCTGGGTGTTTCGGTAACATTACTATACGACATAATAAGTTGTACGTACGAGATAGCGTCGGCAAACATTACTATAGGCAGTGCTCGAAATTAACTTTTTTTGCTGGTGGCCCGGTCGGGCCAGTAAAATTAGTAGTTTTCCAAATTTGGTGGCCCGAAACCAAAATCTACTGGCCCGAAAAAAATAAGGAAAAACAAAAGTAAAATTAATACAATAACTATATTGATAGTTTCAGGGTACTAGGCAATACTTTTCTTCATTCCCCTTTGTTTCATTGTAAGATGAATTAAATAAACATGAATTAGGATGAATGTGTGTGTGTCATGTCTTTTTATTCATTGTCTTCATCAAAAATCCAGTCATACATAGCCAGGGTCTAGGTGACAAAACAAAAATGATATCAAAGGAGAAAATTCAATTTGACCTCAAAATTCTGTGCAGTGTTGTCTGAACACCTTAGACAAATGACATATTTGGATTCTTCGTAAACAGTATTGCAGACAAGTAAGACAACTCGCAACACACTGTTCAAACTATGATGTTGAATTTACAGGATTCATACAAAATTTGAAGAAAACAAAATATATATATATAACTTGATGAATGCTACATTTAAAAGCAAGCTCTTGTCATGCCATAAACAGGACTAAACATGACTACTGGGTATCTGCAAATTATATATTTTTTTATTTATTTATTTTTTTTTTTTTTGCTGGCCCAGTCGGGCCACCAAATATTTTTTTTACTGGCCCGGCGGCAATTTTTAGTGGCCCCGGGCCATCGGGCCTATGCTAATTTCGAGGGTTGCTATAGGTAAGGGGAGCATGTTCCAAAGTCGAATGAACTTGAATATTCTTTTGTAATAATTACAGCTACTGTCCCTGTGTACATCAGTGTGGTGGATGAAAATGCCAATGAACCAGAGTTTGTTTAAATGTTAAGCTTCTTTGATATCTCTAAAGATGTAGTCGGGTGAAATCAATCTTCCCTTTAGAAATACTTTAAACTTAAATGAATATTCTTGTATTAAATTATACTGCTCACAGCTACGGTCCCTGTGTACATCAGCGTGGTGAATGAAAACGATAACGAACCAGAGTTTGTGGAGGACTTCTCATTTGAGATTGCAGAAGATGCTGATGTCGGTGCCGCAGTGGGTACTGTCACAGCCATTGATGCAGAT
The DNA here is from genome assembly GCA_037951105.1 of Echinarachnius parma. Lineage (NCBI taxonomy): Eukaryota > Metazoa > Echinodermata > Echinoidea > Clypeasteroida > Echinarachniidae > Echinarachnius > Echinarachnius parma. The sequence goes on along the minus strand of JBAMJV010003865.1, from coordinate 82,759 downwards.
TCTTGTGAGTAATTATATGTTCTGTTCTACTTTATTAATGTCTGATGAATATCTGCTTATTATCTAAATCTAATTTTTATGAGCTTTGGTTGGGTAAATAATGTAAGCGTAAATGCAAGTGAAGGCAAGCATACCATATTAATGAAGTTCAGTGGTATTCAGAGATGGAATACATTTAATAGGGTACTCCTGTTTAAAGGGTAAGTATTGTTGACCATGCCAGTTATTATAGAAATTTGTTCCACTCGATCAATCATCTACTCAGGCTAAATGAGAATAGGAACTGCTCTGCAAAAGCCCACCCAATTGATTAAGCATGCAGGTATCAATGTATATAACCCACCCTAGGAAATAATGTTGTTGATTTAACTCAATTCAAATTATTTTATAATCAACATAATAAAATGTATTAATTCACTTTTAACCAATTCATTGTAATATTTGTATAAGTTCCTTGCATACATCCCATATGTAATTTGGATTCAGATCATCATTTTATAATGTACCAAAAATAGCTTCTTAAGATGTTTGTTGCAGTAGTTCAACAATCATGTTCTCTGAAGGAATGCTCCCAAGGGAGTGGAGATGGTGCACCCAATATGAGCTGGTTTGCATTGTACCCTATGACCAGGTTAATAATAGTGTAAAGCATGTAGAGATGATATTGTATCATATTAGGCACAATATAAATCTAACCTATTATTATTAGTAGTAGTATTATTATTATTATCATTATTATTATAGGATACACCTGTGACCACTACCGTAAAACTCCGTGTATAAGATGCACTTTTTTTCTGTCGGAAAATTTTCAAAGTGGGGGGTGTGTCTTGTACACAGGTACAGCCCAAAAAAAAAAAAAAAAAAAACTACACCCTGTAGTCATGTTTAATGCATATTACACTGGTCTAGGGCATGACAAGAGCTTGATATAAGGGGGAACATTTATCAAAATATACCTTTTTCATACATAAATGATAGTGGTTAGCAAAACAAAATGCAAGTTTTTAAGCAGTAACACTGCTACTAATTGAATATTCAGATATTCATGAGTAGCTGCAGCACTCATTTAATATTCAATTTTCTAAACAGTGGTTCTACATTTTTCTCAACAAAAAAGTTATAAATGAATTTAGTATTTTGCATATTTAATGAGCATTGCTACCTCATGAATATATGAATATTCATGAAAAAAATATTAAAAGAAAAAAAAAAAAAAAAAAAAAATTCTTTTTTTTTTTTTTTAGAAAGTTGGGGGTGCGTTTTATACACGAGTGCGACTTATACACGGAGTTTTACGGTACTTTGTATTCTGTGTATTATTAAAGCTGAGAACAAAGTATATCCAATAACTGTGGGCAATAATAGTTGATCATTTACTACTAAAGCCAAAAATAAAATGACTCTCAAAATGTTATAAAGAAGCACTATATATACATTTTTTGTTTTGATATGAAGCTGAGAATCTGGAGTATTTCATCACCAGCGGGAACGACAGAGGAGCATTTGCCGTCAGCATGTTCAGCGGCGAGCTGTATGTATCGGGCATCCTGGACTACGAGACCAAGACGTCCTACACGTTGGGTTACAGTGTCAATGATGGCAAGAACGTAGCCTCCACCACTGTCACTGTGAATGTCACTAATGTCAACGATGTCGCTCCGCAGTTCTCTCAAAACGAATACACGGCAACTGTGCAGGAGAGGGACAACAATTTGCCTCAAGTTATTGTCACGGTAAGGAATGATTCAACAATTTATTTTCATGGTAAATAGTTAACCCTAACCAGGCCGGGGGGGGGGGGGGGGGGGGGGGGGGGGGGGGGGGTGGAATCCACCCCCCCTCGACTTTTCACGCGATAATTCCGCAACGCGCACCAGTATTGCCGCGCGACTTCATGAGTTTTTTCATTGAAGTCTTGCGCAACTTTTGAGACCAAATTTGCAACGACCGGGTACACCGTTCTAAAGTCACGTGACGTTTTGTAAGTGTGCGTCGGCCCGAAAATCGCTAAATTTTGTGATTTGTGTACAAATCCTATGGAAATTAATTTTTTACTAGAATAGACAAAACCTTCATTATTTTTCATTCTAATCACTGCAATCATTTAATTTTGGGCTGAAAATGGTTGGATAATGATCAATAATTTATTCCATTGAAAAAAAAAAAAAAAAAAAAGTAAAAAAACAAAGAAATACATAAGAAATTCCAAAAACAAAGAAATACATAAGAACAATTTTGGCTGTCGCAATTTTTAATGTTCAAAACCTGTTAATTAAGTCATAAAGAATATTTATGCACAAAATTAGCATATTCTGATCAATATTTAGTGATTTACAGACACAAAGGGGATTTATGCATAAATTTGCATAATTAATTAAAAATTGATTATTTTCAAAAAAATAACAACACAATCTTGTAGATTATGTTGCAAGCTATCTGCGTGCCAAATCTCAGTGGGGGTGGAATCCACCCCCCCCCCCCCCCCCCCCCCCCCCCCGGCCAGAGCATAGCCAAAATAACCCGGCCTGGTTAGGGTTAAGATGGCACAGTAGCACAATAACCCGGCCTGGTTAGGGTTAAGATGGCACAGTAGCACAATCTTCTTTCAAGATGAATACACAGGGTTTGTGAGGGAGGTAGACAGCAGTAATTCAACTTGCCCAGAGTTATTGTCAGGGTCAGGTAATTAAGTTTCAATCATTTATATGCTTAATTTTCATGGTAAATATTAAAGGTGGCCTAACACAGGCAGTGAAATATCAACAGTAGCACAATGATGTTGCCCCGCAGTTCTCTCAATATGAATACACAGGGGCTGTGCAAGAGGAAGACAGCAGTAACTTGACAAGGGTCATTGCCAGGTTAAAGAAAGAGGGTCATCTGGTAAAAGGGAACCAATTACCAGGCACATGGCCATTGGTTTAGTTGTGATGAACAAGGCCTTTGGTGGAGTTGTGGTGGTGACTTTGTTGTGGGTACTTCACCCCCCCCCCCCCCCCCCCTCCCACCCTCTCCTAAAAAAGAATAGCACCCAGAGGCCTTGTTAAAAATTTCTTTCCAGGAGATATTATACAGATATTGACTGTCTAGAGGGGCAATATAACATTTGAGATCCTCGAGGGAAGTTATATTTTTGTCGAGGGACATTATATTTTTCCGAAGCGCATAGCGCTGAGGAAAAATATAGTATTCCGAGACAAAAATATAACTCCCCAAGGGAAATGAAATGTTATATGGTTCCCGAAGGAAAAAGTCAATATCTGTTATATTATGATGACCTACAGTATATAGATACAAATCAAGATAAATAGAAATTTGGTGTTGAAATAAAATGATGGACAAGGGAAAATCATCAAATTAAATCAAAATCCTTCCAGTAGAACAGACGTGTTGTTATCGAAATGCTGCGCAAAATGCTCCTTTATTCGACCTTCCTTTCAAATTTACTTTCGGATCGCGCAATCTCCGTAGAAAGCTTGACAACGCTGCGCGTGCCAGGATGCTAATACGCGCAAAATTGTTCATCTTCACACACTCATTGTGACGTAAATTACGTCATACCTCTGGATATAACGGCGTTATATTTAGAGGTATGACGTAATTTACGTCATGTTTGAAAATATAACGCTTCTCCTCCTTGTAGTGATGGTCACGTGACAGCATTTTGACCAATCGCACATCAGTATCTATATAGGTCATATAATATAAGTGTTAATAGAATTAGTAAAAGAGTTTTGATTTAATGAATATAAGTATATATCTATGTCTGTTTATCATTATTGAAGGTTTCAGGAACAGCTGTTTGTGATGCTGATGCATCGGACTGTGGAATTGCTTGTGATCATGCTAATAAGAACAGGATCTTACTGTTCCTCATCAGGATCTTACTGTTCCTCATCAGAACCTCTAACTACGAAAGAAAAATGGGAAACAAATCAATTTGGATCAGAGTTTTTGAAAAATATCAGAAATCAAGAACCAAATGCTTGAGTAAATATAAACCAGCAACACAAGTTCACATTTGTATAAAATACTTGATTTTTCCCCCTTTAATTAAGTTTGTCTTATATCAGTCCAGCAAAAGAGATTAACGGCATTGGAATTGCTAACAATTGATATATTCAGAATGGGAACAGATTACTTGCTGTGCCACAACGGTACCTCTGGGAAATCAGTGTAGACAATAAATTTTATAGTAAAAGTTAATAAATTACTGAATAAAATGTTTCTTTATCTGTTTTTGATTGGTGGAATCATCTACAGTCTAATTAGAACGGCCGGAACCGCTAACTCGCTCTTCACCATTTCTACCTCCTTGAGAGAAATCAGTGTGGACAGAATTAGTAAAATTTTGTATGTTACTGAATAGACTTTTTAGCTCACCTGAGCCAAAGGCTCAAGTGAGCTATTGTGATCGCTTTTTGTCCGTCGTCCGTCGTCCGTCGTCCGTCGTCCGTCGTGCGTCGTGCGTCGTCCGTCGTGCGTCGTCCGTCGTCCGTAAACTTTTTACATTTTCTTCTCCAGAACCAATGATCGGATTCCAACCAAACTTGGCAGGAATCATATTTAGGGGTAGAGGAACCAAAGTTGCTAAAATGGTGGGCGTGGCCCCCAGGGGGGCCCTGGGGGAGGGCACCAAATGTAAAAAATATGTAAATTTTAAACATCTTCTTCTCAAGATCCAGAAGTATGACAGACCTGATATTTCATATGTAGATGCCTCTATTGATGAAGATAAAAGTTGTTCACAAGATGTTTTTGGGTGGCCCCATAAGGGCCCTGTGGGGGTAACATTTTTTTGGGGGCCCTACCATAGGAAATATGCATTTTCATCTTCTTCTCCAGAATCAATGATTAGATTCCAACCAAACATGGCAGGAATCATCTTTAGGGGTAGAGGAACCAAAGTTGCTAAAATGGTGGGCGTGGCCCCCAGGGGGGCCCTGGAGGAGGGCACCAAGTGTAAAAAATATGTAAATTTTAAACATCTTCTTCTCAAGATCCAGAAGTATGACAGACCTGATATTTCATATGTAGATACCTCTATTGATGAAGAATGAAAGTTGTTCACAAGATTTTTGTGGGTGGCCCCACAAGGGCCCTGTGGGCGTAACAGTTTTTTTTGGGGCCCTACCATAGGAAATATACATTTTCATCTTCTTCTCCAGAACCAATGATTAGATTCCAACCAAACATGGCAGGAATCATCCTTAGGGGTAGAGGAATCGAAGTTGCTAAAATGGTGGGCGTGGCCCTCAGGGGGGCCCTGGGGGAGGGCACCAAGTGTGAAAAATATGTTAATTTTAAATATCTTCTTCTCAAGATCCAGAAGTATGACAGACCTGATATTTCATATTTAGATGCCTCTATTGATGAAGAATGAAAGTTGTTCACAAGATTTTTGTGGGTGGCCCCATAAGGGTCCTGTGGGCGTAACAGTTTTTTGGGGGGTCCTACCATAGGAAATATACATTTTCATCTTCTTCTCCAGAATCAATGATTAGATTCCAACCAAACATGGCAGGAATCATCTTTAGGGGTAGAGGAACCAAAGTTGCTAAAATGGTGGGCGTGGCCCCCAGGGGGGCCCTGGAGGAGGGCACCAAGTGTAAAAAATATGTAAATTTTAAACATCTTCTTCTCAAGATCCAGAAGTATGACAGACCTGATATTTCATATGTAGATGCCTCTATTGATGAAGAATGAAAGTTGTTCACAAGATGTTTTTGGGTGGCCACATAAGGGCCCTGTGGGGGTAACATTTTTTTGGGGGCCCTACCATAGGAAATATGCATTTTCATCTTCTTCTCAAGAACCAATGATTGGATTCCAACCAAACTTGACAGGAATCATCCTTAGGGGTAGAGGAACAAAATGTGCTATAATGGTGGGCGTAGCCCCCAGGGGGCCCTGGGGGAGGGGACTGAGTGTAAAAAATATGTAAATTTTAAAAATCTTCTTCTCAAGATCTAAAAGTATGACAGACCTGATATTTCACATTTAGATGCCTCTATTGATGAAGAATGAAAGTTGTTCACAAGATTTTTGTGGGTGGCACCATAAGGGACCTGTGGGGTAACAATATTTTTGAGGCCCTACCATAGGAAATATGCATTTTCATCTTCTTCTCAAGAACCAATGATTGGATTCTAACCAAACTTGACATCCTTAGGGGTAGAGGAACAAAAGTTGCTAAAATGATGGATGTGACTGCCAAGGGGGCCCTAGGGGAGGGCACCTAGTGTAAAAATATGTACATTTTTAAACATCCTTCTTTTCAAGATACAGAAGTATTAAAGACCTGATATTTGGTTTATAGATGCCTCTTTTGAAAAAGAATGAAAGTTCATGACATTTCTTTCGATGGCCCCTGAGGGGTTCTGTGGGGGTAATATGTTGGGAGGGGGGGGGGGGGACTTCCAAGAGAAATTAACATTTTTGTCTTTTTCTTCCAATTGAATAATTATATGTCAACCAAACTTTGTTGAAATCATTCTTAGTGGTAGGGGTTCCCAAGTTGTTTAAATGTTACTATTTGGCTTCTAGTGGAGTCTAATTGGAGGGCCCCCAAGGATAAAAAATGTATAAAATTCAAAGATCTTTTTCTCCTTATACATACAATGTATATGCAGAGAGAACATGCGCCAGATGTGAATTGATTGACCTCAGGTGAGCGTCGTGCCCCCCTGGGGCTCTTGTTATTTAATCTGTTTGATTTCTCTCAAGGTTTCTGCAACAAAGGGTGACACTGATGCTTCAGCCGGTGGAATCGTCTACAATCTAATCGGAACAGGAACGGGCGCTAACCAACTCTTTACAATCGGTACCTCCACGGGAGAAATCAGTCTGAATGGAGTCCTGGACAGAGAAACTGTTGCGCAATACAATCTGGTTGCTATAGCAACGGATGATAATGGGAGTGGCCTGACTAGCTATGCTGATGTCATCGTCACGGTGATAGATGTGAATGATAACGCGCCGACTTTCCCTGATTTGGAGTATGTGGGCAGTGTACAAGAAGAACAGAATGGTAGGTTCCTTGTTGTTTATTTAGCTCAATCTGTATTATGATGCTTGGAGATTAGGTAAAAAAAAGTTTGTTGTCTTTGTCTTTGGTGTTGATAGATATGTTTTAATAATTATCAATACTATAATTATTATTGTCACTATTATTAGTATTATCTTTATCGTCATTGCAGTCATTCTAATTTGTATTATCTCTTTAATACTGTATGTTGTTATAATGATAATTGCTCTATTTAAGAAATATATTATTTTGACAGTACGTGCAACATTGTTGAAATGATGATATCATTATTGTTATATTATGATGGATATATATATATTAAACCTGCCTTGGAATACAGAAATGTAGACTAGATGCATAGTTGATGTTTATGAATGCTATTGAATGCTAATTCTGATGCTAAAACAGGGCTCATATGACTTACTCTACTGCAAACATATCTGATGATTTTGACATCTATTCACCCACCAGTGACATCATTTATACAATCATTTTGAAATCAAACTCTTGACATATTATAAAGTAATAGAAATTACAAGATTGCAAATAACATAAAATGGGAGACATTATGTTATTTATAGCAGGTGCGCTAGTGATGGTTATGACTGCTGTCGATGCTGATACGGGAACGCCACTGAGTTACTCCATCGTGAATTCATCTGATGATTTTGCGATCAATTCAGCCACTGGTGAAATCACAACGAAGAGAGCCCTCGATCGAGAGACCAAGGATGAGTACACTATCTATATCCAGGCTTCTGATGATGTAGGATCATCAGGTAAATATGTTGCTTGCATAAAATAGTAATCTTAGTAATAAAAATACATAATGCGTGCCCCCCCAAAAAAAATTTGATCATGAACTTGATTGGTCTTTGTCATTTCATTTTAGTTATTTTGTATTTATTTATTTATTTAAATTCTAATTTCATTTTTAAATCTTGATCTGTATTGATAGGATTTATTCTGTTCTTTCAACCTTTCAAACAGCAGTGACTGTCACAGTGATGCAGATGACAATTGCTCCAATGATCATTGATGCAATCTATGATGCCTCATTGTCAGACATATTGAACCGGTCGGTTATACCATCACCAAATACTTTTCCACCGACCTGCTGATTATAGGTGCCCTTCTGATTTATGCTAATATATTCTTAATCTTTATCACCATCAGTTAGCAATGTATTCTTTTCCGTGCTTTCAGATGAAACAGCAGTGACAATCACCATTACTGATGTAGATGACAGTCGTCCAGTGATTATTGATGCAGACTACGATGCCTCAGTCTCTGAGACTGAGCCGGTTGGTTACACCATCACCACACTCTATGCCACCGACCCTGACATTGACTTCAAGGAGGCCGTGGTGTTTTCTATCGCCAGCGGGAATGTCAACAACATTTTTGACATCGTCACTGATCCCGCAACTCTGGCTGGACTCATTCAAATCAAGACGGTAAGCTTGTCGTGGTAAAAAAAAGTCCTGTAATTACATGAATATATCGTTAATGATATTTGTTTGTCTCCCAATGTAAGGTCAACAAGGAATCTAAAAAGATCACGACGTTTCGTGCGCCGCTGCAACACTTCGTCAGGTGATACAAAAATGCTGTAAGCAAGGGAATATATACCCTCTGACAGGCGCAACACGCTATCCCGCTTGAGCGAGTAAAGGCCACGTCCTACTGGCCACCGCACACGGGTGTTCCGCCAATCAGCGGGCCGCTGGCTCGGGCTGGTCGGGGAGTGTCATGGCGGCGTATCGTACGCATCCAAAATTCGGGGATATTGATCGGATCGGATATTGATAGCTTTCTTTACCATACGTGTATACCAGTGCCGTTCTTGGGAAAGGCGCTTACTCGCTCAAGCGGGATAGCATGTTGCGCCTGTCAGAGGGTATATATTCCCTTGCTTACAGCATTTTTGTATCACCTGACGAAGTGTTGCAGCAGCGCACGAAACGTCGTGATCTTTTTAGATCCCTTGTTGACCTTACATTGCGAGACAAACGAATCATTAGCGATATTATTAACGATACTATTTGCGCAATGAGTAACATACAGTATTTAGTATTACATGAATATAGTTACCCCTGTCAAACTGAAAGTGATAATGGAAGTCATATGTCCTTAGCTCACTTAAACAATTACAGAAGAGCAATTAAAGATATGGATTATATTTTAAGACTATTTGATTTGGTATGACTCTCTCCATGACCCCCATCCTTAGTATTTTTGGGGACCGGTATTTTGGTGTTAACCCTTTCAGGGCTGGTCCAGATCCTGAAAATATTCGGGATGGGTTTATTGAGGATGCATGTTATACCAAAATCAAATCGTCTTCTTTGGACAGGAGAGTACATTTTTCAAATGGTCTCTTTACAGCCTCTGGACAATGAAAACTCTATCCCAAAAGTTTACACGCTGAACATTCAAGTGAGGGACAGTCAAGGCGGAGGAAACTCGATTCAAGTAACCATCTCTGTCGTCAATGCCAACGATATCGCACCAACGTTCAACCCCACCTCGTACAATGCCGAGGTGTCTGAAGCTGCTGGAAGCTCTGTTCGTGTTGTACAAGTTTTTGCAACAGACATAGAAGATTCAGGACCACTCAAGTAGGATATGTCTCTGCTGTCAATTATGTTATTATCTATTAAGGAAATTTACATAATGTTAATTAAAGGTACATTTTTTAATACCAATGTCATGGGTTTGATTCTCACTGCGGCACATCATCCGCATATGTATTCGTCAGCAAGAAACTTTATTAACAATTACTCTAAACCCAGGTGCAGTAAATGGGTACTTTGCAAGAATTTATTTGTTGTAATAATTGAAAGCTCTATCAGCTGAAGCCAATGTGAAGATGCTCTGAGCTCTTTAAGCCTTCTGTGATAAAGTGAATATAACCAATTAGTATCTTCTGCAATGAGAATTAGAAAGGATAATCATGTTTAGCAGGGAGGAAAATGAGAACTTTGTTGTCAATAGTTATGCTGAGTCTCCTCTCTATTTACTTATGTATCTTTAATACAATATTTGTCTCTATATCATTATTCATTTCATTGACCACATTTATATATATTTTATATCCATTGCAGCTACATGATTGACCCTGACACCGATCCTGATGGCCAGTTTGCAGTTGATGTAGATGGTTACTTAGTGGTCAGTGGTGCACTGGACAGAGAGACAGTATCTAGCTATCTACTGAACATCTGGGCTATTGATAATGGTCAGTGCTACGTAACCTTTTGCAAATATTTGAGAGACCATTATTTTGTAGTTTTACCTGTTCAGGACTAGGCTTGAAAAAACGTGGCCTGGAGTAGGCCTATATCGAGAATGCAAGAATTAAATCAATGGGTTAAGGATAGAAAACATATGCAGTAATCTAGTTATCTCTTTTAAAAACTTATCTGTGCTAAGACAGGTACATACAGCTTGTAATGGTGATTCAGGCTTTATACATGATGAGTAAAAGTTGGCGCACAGAGTGAAAATTAACAAATTAAATGTTCATATATCACTTGATTTTCTTCTAAACAGCTTTATAATATGAATTCAACTTAAATTACTCGGGGTGTTTCACTTTACACTGATATTGATAATAAAACATTGATTCAATAGAATGGAATTGGATGACTAAAACCGAAAATTGAAACACCCTACTGGTATTTTTTCTACAATTAGAGAACCTCCTCATATCGGACAGATATTGGTTATTGTACAAGAAGACGTGGGCCCATATTCATAAACATACACTAGCTAATTAGTTTGATTGTAAGTCTATCTTAGATGACATGCCTAATTAAGCAACTCAAAGTGTTCTTAGTCACTAACTATGGTTATCTGAGTAAGCATTAACTACTTACTAAGTTAGCCCTAGTTGACAACTAAAATGATGTCTTTGATTGATACATACTCATAGCCATATATCATCTAAAATAGACTAATTGGAATGGAACTGAGCTATACATTGTGTGGTACAACTATGGATATGGGGCTTGGGTGTTTGCATGAGAACTTGGAAAGCAAATTCATGGTGATGATGGCCACAGCATGCAGTTGACTAATGTGCTGATAAATAAGGATGAAATTGTCACATCATTTGATTGGTTTATTTTACAGGGATCCCTCCTCTAACTGGAACAGCCACTGTTAATGTAACAATTACCGATGTTAATGACACTCCACCTCAACTTGATCCCGGGATAAGCCTTAGCGTCCAAGAAAACTCGGCCGCACCAACAGTTGTGGGGACAGTTTCCGCAGTAGATTACGATGACCCACCCTCGGGTCCTCCGTTCATCTACAGTCCTCAACCTGGAGAATGGAGCGACTATTTCACAATTTCAGGAACAGGTAAAACAGGGCGCATGCCCTGAGGAAAAGAAATTTGCTAAATTGTTTTTAAAATTAAATTAAATTGGTTTATTTTTTTCATTTATTGATTTCTGATCAGTTTTCCCTCTGTTTGAATTTCCTTTATGTAAAAAAGCTGTATCACTTCAGCAGATCTCTCACACTTCAACTAAGTTGTATCATACTTTTCAGGTGTAAGCTACTGTACCTCTAGCTTGGGTCGAACAGCCAATAAAGTTACCTATTCTCTGACCAACATGTTGGATTGATTTTGAGGTGTCGATATACTCTGTTGATGTTACCTTTTAACATTTCATTTTGTTTAATTGGTTGATTTAATGAGGAGTTTGATGAAGAAAAACAGAGTTTAAATATATCCTATAAAATCGCTTGTGTAATAAAAGGATTCTCAGGTGAGGGCCAAGCTTCTGATCCTAGCAGGATCTTTATCAGTGGCTAACTCCATATAGGCCAAAATCTACTACAAGTAAATAATTCAAATTCTAACACAGGTCAATCGACCAATGAGGGCATCACTGTGTCAACGAATGGTGAACCCATCGATCGCGAGACATATCCGCAGTTCGACATCGTGTTCCAGATAAAAGAAGAAAACACCCAACAACTATCTGGAACGGGGACGAGCACACTTACGATCATCGTAGATGACCTCAATGATAATCCACATCAAGCGCTGACCAAAAATATGCTGGTTTACATCTATGAAGGTATGAACTTTTTTGTAGGTATCCTTAATTATTCTTATTAGTAAGAGTGTCTATTTTGTTGTGTTTTGATGTTAGACTGTTCCATGCTCTTAATCTTACAAGTAGTACTCTTTTAGTAACTCAATTTTATAATAAGACTTGTTGATTCTCCTCGTCCTACAGAGAATGAAAATAGAGAAAATGCAACAGTATTTACCTCACTCTGATCTCTAGTTTATTGCAGAGCTTAAAACTGCTCAAATAAAGAGAAACTAAGAGCAACAACATCTGCTTATTGGTTCTTAAAGGGACTTAGTAACATTGTCCAAATCCTCAAAATAAAATTGTAATTCTAGCGGTTCCTTTATACCTTGTTGTATTCGTATTAACAATAAAATCATGGGACAGCTTTCGGTTTTTCAAATTTCCCTTTCATTACAAAGATATGTATGATTGAAGTATTTAGATAAGAAAATCTCCGGGCGAGATTTTCATCCCTGTACAAAGTGAATGCAGTGAGTTGGTGAATATCACCCAATATCACTTTGCATTTTCGCTCATTACTTGGCCATACATTGTCCATTTGACCTGAAATTTTCACACAATACCCTGAGGACATATGAGATAACAACAGTATACATTGCATCAACCATTCATCAGTTTTTGCACATCTCAACAAAGTTACTAGATCCCTTTTTAATGATTTGAAGTTAATTGTGTTCAAAGTTTGTATCAGTCAAAGATATGTAAGTTGGGAAAAGGGGTTACCGTATTTGTCGGTGTATTAACCGCTCCGGTGTATTAACCGCACCCCTAAAAAAAAATATTAAAAAAAAGTGTGGTTAATACGGTCGTGTATTAACCGCACCCCCCTTTTTTTCTTTTTTTTTTGTTGAAAAAAGGTGCGGTTAATACACCAGCAAATACGGTAAATGTCATGCTTTATTATGTTAGAAGATAATAACTTTCTTTATATTGTAATATAGCACATGTCTCCTGTAATAAGCTGGAAGATATTCCAAAGGTAATCTTGGTACGTATTTCATATATGCTTTATTAATGTTATCTATTGAATAAGTTCTATTTCTTGCCAGCACTAACCTAATTCCCTGCCCTAACCTGCTTTTCCCCGGTTATCACCTCATGCCAGTACTAGTAGACTTATATACACAATTCACACAATTGACTTACACAATTAATTGGTGCGCTTTGTCAAAATTAATTCAAAGTTGTGTAGATTCCTGTTTAAATTGTTCAGCTGTTTTGTTTATTTTGTTTTTATTGTACTCTATTTGATAGTGTTGGTTATTATCCCAGTTCATACTTCTATGTTTGTTTTGTTTTGCTTGGGTTTGAAAAGACTAACCAGAATTCTAATTTGACTCTGCTCTTTTTTGTAAAGTTTTGAATAAATATTTATTGTCTGATTTCAATTGACAAACTCCATCTAAACCTTTGTGCCCTAATTACCTTGATAGCTTCTACTAGAGTTGAATGTCGTCCTGATTTACCCTTGTACATTGCATGTTTGAGTCCCTATAACAATGATTTTCTGGGTTGTGTGTATTTATTGAACTAACTTACTTTATCTAGTATCTCCTAGATTGCCTGCACCTCAACTTTCCTGCACATGTCCTAACATCCTTTCTTGCCAGCTTTAACCCTAAAAAGACTGGGGGGGGGGGGCTGATTTAGCCCCCCCCCTCCTCTATTTTCGCGATAATTCCGCAACGCGCGCAGGTATTGCCGCGGGACTTTATGAGTTTTTTCATTGAAGTCTTGCGCAACTTTTGAGACCAAATTTGCGACGACCGGATATACCGTTCTAAAGTCACGTGACCTTTTGTAAGTGAGCGTCTGCCTGAAAATCGCTAAATTTTGTGATTTGTGTACAAATCCTATGGAAATTGATTTTTTCCTAGAAAAGACAAAATCTTCATTGTTTTTCATTCTAATCACTGCAATCATTTAATTTGGGGCTAAAAATGGTTGAATAATGGTCAATAATTATTTCCATTGAAAAAAACAATAAAAACATAAGTCGAAAAAACAAAGAAATACATAAGAAATGCAATTTTCGCATAATAATTAGCATATTATAATTAGAACAAACAATTTAACTATGCAATATTGAATGGCTCATAGACATCTATCACCATGCCAAATTTGGAGTTGATTGGAGTTTCGATTGCCGAGAAAACTACGAAAAATACAAACAAATACAATTTTCGCATAATTAATTAGCTCTAATTAGCATATTCTAATTATTATTATTTTTTTTACTACGTAATATTGTAGACCTTATGGACATCTATCACGATGCAAAATTTGGAGTTGATCGGAGTTTTGGTTGCCAAGATCTTAGGGGGGGGCCCTTTTAGCCCCCCCCCCCCCCAGTTTTTTTAAGGTTCAAAATAGCCCAGTCTTTTTAGGGTTAACCCTCTGATTACTTGGTCTACACAAGTAACAATACTCATAAAATCAGACATATTGATTTGTTTATAATTTCATAACGAGAGCTGTTAAAAGATAGACACGGTTTTTATGGGGAGACTAAAAGGGATTATCTATCTAAGAATTACATTATGGAGTAGTATGATCTTACCAAAAGGTGTTTGAGCAAGCAATTTTGATATTTCTTCGCACATCTTTTGTGTACCCGTTTTAAAGCAAGCTTATAATGATTTGTCAAACTTATATGTGAGTTTATTAAAAGTCATGTTTTGTTAATTTCATTGTTTTTCATGTAATTGTATCAGACAGCAGCATGACAACCGAAATTGGTCAAGTTGGCGTTGAGGATCCAGATATACTACAAGACAAGACATACACCATCCTTGAAGATGAAACAGGCTATTTCACAGTAAGGAATTATAAAATCTCTTATCATCATAGTAGCATCAAAGATATCTCGGTAGTATTTTTTGTCTTGATATGATTGGTTATGGAAAGGTTATATTCCTTATATCGCCATAAATTTTGAGCAGTAATATTATTATTTTCTATGAACAGGCTAATTTATTAACAACCAAATCTGATATACTTAGAACTATTTTTTAATTGACCAACCTGATAAATAAATCCAGTTACATGCAGTGCACTTTTAAGCATTGGGGAATTCAATTTTTAGTTGTTTTTTTAAACAGACTTTTCTTAATTCCCTTGAATGTATTTTCACCAGGTAGATTAAAACAAAATGATAATAAGAATTGTTGATGCTGATTAATTATAATAAACTATTCACAAGATTTGTCCAATTATCTCAAAGGAAGTAATAATGGATATCTTCTCCTGCAATCCCTCCACACTAGGTTGACTCGGGAGCAGGCCAAATAACAATGGCTGCTAATACCCCAGCTGGAACCTACACCATGCTAGTTCGAGTCTCTGATGGAAAGTACGCCGACGTTGAGTCGACTGTAATTGTGGAGATTCGCTACGTCCCCCGTGAGGCCGTCTTCAGTTCCGGATCTATCCGCTTCTCTGAGACAACATCGAAGGACCTGATCACCCCAGATGCTGATGGAATCAGCAAGGTGGACCAACTGAAAACCCTTCTTGCCAATGCCTTTGAGGTGTCAGTCAGCAACTTGGACATCTTCAGTCTCCTGGATGTGGCCGATGCAGAGAATATGGTGGACATGCGCTATTCGGTCTACAAGTCTAATTCCTATCTACCCAGCTATCAGCTCGACCTGAGTGCTTTTGATATAAAAGATCAGGTAAAATTATTGTCTCTCCAAGATTTGCAAAAAATATGTTGTGCGGAAGTGACGATTTAAAGTTTGTTGTGAGATCTAATTCATTTGGATATGCGATATTAGAGCTACAAGTCTCCCTTTCTACATGTACCTTGCCATCAGCTCAATCTTAGTGCTTTTAATATCCAAGACCAGGTGATAATTATTTATTGACCAAAGTCAACTTGTAGAATGTATTTATTCTATTGGGTTAACAGAGCTTAATTTTAATTCAAGTTGCAGGGATCATGTTTTCATTCTATCTCATCTGTGCAAACAAGGGCTTATGAATTGTGGATTCTAAGATTTTGAATTCATATAAGGTAATTTGGGATCTGTGTATAGCAGATACAAAACCGCCTGACAAACTCTGAAATTTCATTTCATAATGAGCTTCCACAGATATACAGTAATGTAGATTATCTTTTAATTTGATATAAAAATCAATCTCTATTATTCTAGATTACTGCCCTTGGTTTGACTATCGCTCAGCTGCCGGTGGACCTTTGTGTGAAAGAGAATGTGTGTGAGTCCTCCTGCACCAATGTCATCAAAGTGAACGCCACTCCAACCGCTGTGGATGCTGACTCAGCTTCCTTTGTTGCTGTGACGTCATACCTGGTGGCTGAGTGCCAGTGTGGAGCCAGGACGGTTTCCCCTGGGTCATGTGACTCAGCTCCCTGTCTCAATGGTGGCACTTGTCAGGACGTCCATGGTGGCACCTACCAGTAAGTACCCAAGATAGAACCCAAGATAGCACTAAGTACCCAAGATATCATTGATTGTGACTTGGCTCCCTGTCTCAATGGAGGCACTTGCCAGGATGTTTATGGTGGCACCTATCAGTAAGTATACCCAAGATAGAACCCAAGATAGCACTAAGTACCCAAGATATCATTGATTGTGACTTGGCTCCCTGTCTCAATGGTGGCACTTGTCAGGATGTCCATGGTGGCACTTGTCAGGATGTCCATGGTGGCACTTGTCAGGATGTCTATGTAGCACTTGTCAGGATGTCCATGGTGGCACTTATCAGTAGGTACTCAAGTTAGGACCCAAGATAGCACTTACTACCCAAGATATTATTGAATGTTACTTACCTCCCTGTTTGAATGGTGACACATGTCATGATGTCCTTGGTGGCACCTACCATTAAGTACCCACGATAGAACACAACATAGCACTTGTTACCCAAGGTGGTACCTGCAATGTAATTGAATGTTACTCAGCTCCCTGTCTGAATGGTGGTGCTTGTCAGGATGTCCACGGTGGCACCTACCATTAAGTACCCAAGATAGAACAACAAAAAACATTTTTTACCTAAGATAACACACAACATAGCATTTGGTACCCAAGTGGTACTTACAATAGAATTGAATGTTACTCATCTCCCTGGCTGAATGGTGGTACTTGTCAGGATGTCCAAGGTGGCACCTACCAGTAATTACCCAAGTTAGAACCCCGAATAGCACTTATACCCAAGAAAGTAACTAAGGTAGCATCGATTGTGACCCAGCTCCCTGTCTGAATGGAGGCACTTGTCAGGATGTCCATGGTGGCACCTACCAGTAATTACCCAAGTTAGAACCCCGAATAGCACTTAATACCCAAGAAAGTAACTAAGGTAGAATCGATTGTGACCCAGCTCCCTGTCTGAATGGAGGCACTTGTCTGGATGTCCATGGTGGCACCTACCGGTTATCACGCAAGATGTAATACAAAATAGCACTAATTACCCAAGATAGCATTGAATAAGAATCAGCTCCCTGTCTGAGTCAGGATAAACATGGTGGCAGCTAATAGTAAGTACCTAAGATTTAGTTCAAGATTTAACCAAGATAGCAATTAATGCCTAAAATATCACCAGTAATCACCCAAGTTGGAACGAAAATGAGATTTAGTACCATAAATAGTACCCAAGATAGCACACATTACCCAAACTAGAACTCAATGTAGAATCAAACAGATGAATAGATAGAGATAAAGGATAGAGCCAAAGGTAGAGAGGGTCTAAGATAATATTTAATGTGACTCCGCTCCCTGTCTGAATGGAGGCACTTGTCGGGAAGTCCACAATAGATAATAATTACCTAACTCAGAACTCAAGATAGC
Source organism: Echinarachnius parma (assembly GCA_037951105.1). NCBI lineage: Eukaryota > Metazoa > Echinodermata > Echinoidea > Clypeasteroida > Echinarachniidae > Echinarachnius > Echinarachnius parma. The sequence continues at coordinate 64,799 of JBAMJV010003865.1, read as the reverse complement.
ATTTACTACCAAATATAGCACCAAAGAGCATCGAAGATGACATTGAACGTGACTATTCCCTGTCTGAATGGAGGCACTTTTCGGGTACATGTTGGTACTTACCGGTTAATACTGAAGTTAGAACTAAAAAATGGATCTTATTGAAAAGCTTTATACTAAAGAAAGTACCAAATTGTTGATTAATGTCATAACTAAATTATATATTATTGTAGTAACATGCCATTCCTGATTGTTATTCTCAGACAGCAAACCTATCCCATCCATCCTTTTCATTCTATTCCTACAGATGTGTTTGTCCGTATGGTTTTGATGGTCCCGACTGCCAGCAGACGAAGCGCAGCTTCAAGAACGGTTTTGCCACCTTCTCCACTCTGAGACAGTGTGAGGAGACCAGCCTCTCTGTGGAGTTCATCACGGAGGGACAGAGCGGCACCCTGCTCTACAATGGACCCATCCAGGCCATTGAGGGTGATGATCCCATCGATGTGATCCTCTTGGAGCTGGTCGACGGTCGAGCCAAACTGACCATAAATCTGGGCAGTACTGAGAATCTGGTGCTGACTGTGCCTCAGACTGGACTGGGTGACGGGGAGTGGCATCACATTGATGTCTATCGCAATGGAAGGGTAGGTGCAGCATAGTTCAATGTTGAAACAGAAGATTTAATAAAAATTTATTTGCACTTTCATTTCCTCAGTAAGAGAATGATAATAGATTAATTTCACACTGGAAGGGAGGTTTAAGTTGTATGGTAAAGACTAGAAACATAAACAACACAAATAATGATAATAAAAGTTGTTTTAGAAGCTTGATTTATGTTTTTTTAATGTTTTTTTCTGATACCAATCACTATTCTTGTTTTTATGTTACTATTACCAGTTTGTGCAAATGACCGTAGACCATTGTGAGAGTGCATCCATTGATGAAACTTTCAATGGTACGTCTGCGGATTACTCAAGCTGCCAAGTCAATGGAGAGACACCAGGAGAAAACATGTAAATATGACATTTTTTGGATCTCTTTAATAAAATATGAATTTATATTCCTGTTCATGAAGAATGTCACATTCAAATTGGAAAAAAGAACATTTAACAGTGCCTTATTTATTATAAGCGATTAGCAAATAGCTATTATCCCTATCACCATTTCATTGAATTGTGGACATATCTTTTGTTTTTAAATAAAATGCCCCCTTTCGATGTCCTGGCAGAGTTCTTTCCTTAAAATGTAATTTTACAGAAGTAAATTATACTTGCTAAAATTAGCTCATTTGAGCGAAATAGTCAATACAATGATGATAAATACCATTTATAAAGCGCTTAATATATAACTTTCAAAGTGCTGAAGTATTTTTGATGATTTCTCTCTTGTTTATTGAACAATTATAGTAATTAGATTTGATTCTGTGGAATTGAAAAATAACATAGTGTAAAAACCACAATCTATGTAAAATATCTTAGTGATCAAATCAAATTTTACTTAATTTTAACAAACAAGGCTCTTCAATGCCATAACACCACTGTTCCTGGGTGGCATAGATCCAGCCTACACCTTCCCAGAACTGACCGTGTCCAGCGGCTTCGATGGCTGCATCAAGAACCTGGTCTCTGATGGTTTCACCTTTGACCTTGCAGGGACTGGGTCATCCAGCAACAGTGAGGCTGGCTGCCCACGCACGGATGCCCAGTGTATGGTGGATAGCCTGCCTGTGTGTAACAATGGTGTGTGCGAAGCAGATCTCAACTTGTTTACTTGCATCTGTTACCCAGGTTACGTGGGCACCGCATGTGACCAAGGTGAGTACTTAAAATTGAATAACGATGATAATAGTGATATATTAATAATGATTACATTTAATAATACAAGTACTACTACTACTAATAATAATGCTAATAATAACCATCGTTCTTTTTGCACTAACTAAATAAAAAATTAAAAATTCAGTCTAAAATTTAGAACAAACTTATAGAGGGTACATTTGACAAAAAGACTCGTCTAAAATGATGATATGGAAAGTGCTAACATGTTTTATTTCAATATTTCCCTTCTTTCTTTCACACCTTTATCTGTCATAGAACTGCCACCCTATGACTTTGCCATAGAGAGTTACATCACCTACGCACTGCAGGATAGCACTCTGTACAGTGACAGTCGCAGCTCCAACTACCAGGTGATGGTGAGAACCAGAGAGACTTCAGGCCTCATCTGGTCCATCTCCAACGCAAACACCTACGAGTTTGTCCGCATGGAGGTACGTATTTATGGAAGGATTTTGTTCTTGTATGTGCAGTATAAGTGTGCTGTCTTGGATTTTAAATGTTATATCATGCATTATTGAACAAATGCACATGAGACAAAACACAATAATGAAAAAGACAATCTATGAATGGGACATCCAATTATTCACAGCAGCTTTAGATCAATTCTAGAGCTATGTGCTGCCAAATGCAAAAGATGCTTAAGCATGCAAGGCTTCAAGGAGTGGCATATATATTTATGGCAAACCTGTTGTACTGATCTAAATATAGTGTGAGGACCTTGCTGTAGCTCATTGGTTTAGACAATCCTTTATTAATCTATATTTTAATTGTCAAGGGACAAATTGCCCCGAATTGCATATGTCTGTTTTGTACCAATAGTTGTGTCAGTAAAGAGCAACATTGGTAGCTTATCACATGCCTCTTCTTTGCACCAATCTATATAGATTGAGGATGGGTACCTTCAGGTGAGCTGGCATCTTGGTGACGCTCCGTTCTCGGTAACTCTAGACGGATTCCTACTGAGTGATGGTGCCTGGCACCAGGTCAACTTTGATCGCTATGACAACGTGGTGACAATCAAGGTCGATGGTGGAGGCGGCGTGAAGGAGACAGAGAATCGAGAGAGCACTTTCTCCGAGCTGGTCGTCGACCCCAACACCCTGATCATTGGAGCAATGGCTAAGCACGCACCGGGACAACATGAGTCTTGCTCAGACTGGGCGATGGTGGCTGCTAGGGATCTCTATGGTAGGGTGCTTTAGTTGTTCTTTTCTCTCTACAATAGTAACCTTTCTTTATCCGTTTAGGATTGGTCCCAAAATACTTGGCCTGGGTATATATTGAAGGTGTGATATATACCAAAGTCAAATCGTCTTCTATGGGTTAACTTTATCCATTTTTAATATCGTCCTGCTCTACCGTGTATTTCAATAATTGTTCTACCTTAGCCTCATTATGCGTTGATCAATAGTCAACAACATTGCAACCTTCATAAAATTTATGTCAAAATTATGTTACAATGACCCTTTCTTTTCAGCTGCATTACCAGACAGGCTTTAATCAAATATATATAGATAAATAAAGACTATTTTTGACTTTTTAATGGTCCATTTCATGCAGGAATTTCTTCTAAAAACGCTTGATATATTGGTTGTGAAGCGACATAATCTGTTGCTAAATTGTTTAATTTATCTTCATCTAGGTTGCATGAATGACCCTCGGATGAACAATCAGTTCCTGGGCATGGATGGCACCAACGACTATGCCACAGCAACCAAGTCTGCCGGGGTGACAGAGGGGTGCATCTCTGATGTGTGCAACAGCAGCCCTTGTTCTGGGGACCTGGTATGCATGGACTACTGGAGGTTGTATCAATGCGAGTAAGTAAAACAAGTAATTTGTGCCTTTTGTACAGCAACTTATCCTGTTCCCCACTTTATTGATTTGCAATCCCCATACTGGTAATACAGGAACCATCATGTTCCTGTTACATAGTCAATGTGAGAATTTTAACTTAATTCCCTGTGTGATTCTCATTTTGCATTTTCATTTTCAAGGTGTATAAATTTACAAACCATCTTATTTTTGAAACTACATTATCACATGAAGAGGGCCAACTAGCCATGGTTTTATACCACTGGGGGTATATCATTAGTAACAGTATGTTGTTAAGTGATGCAAATAAGCAATGTGTAGCCGTTAATGTGATCTAATTCCCTGTCTTTATTTAGGCGACTGTGAAGGTCAAGAAATATTTGATCATATTAAACTTACTAATTGTTAGTTATTTTCATATCTGGTTCCTTTTTTTGCTGAAATAATCTCTTCCATGTAATTCCTCAGATGTGCAGCTTGTGTCTAGACATCGTTGAACCCCTGTCTGAATGGAGGGACATGTAGTGGATATCCAAGTTTTTGTTAACTAACTTGCGCTTTGATTCAGCAATGATTCTTCAATGATTATCAGTACAGAGCCCAATGTCAGTGACCAATGCTTGCCAGCAATTAGTGTGACCTGAGCCCCTGCCTTTATGGAGGCATCATTGAAGATTTACAAGAGCTTTTTGTACATTTCACTCTTGAATCCTCTCTATACTTGATTGTGATCTATTTCCCTGTTAAATGCTTTATTTGTCAAATCAGTACAGAGCTTATCAGTCATGATCAGCGTCAAGCCATCAATGAGTGTGACTTTAATCCCTGCCTGAATTGAGGCAACTGTGAGGTTTATCAAATATTTCTTTCTGGCTCTTCAATTCACTCTAGTATGATGTATTGTGATTTCTTGTCCGATTTAATTCTACATTTTGTCACTTTTGTTTTTCTCAGATGTCCAGTTGGTACAGAGCTAATCGGCAATGATTGATGTCAAGCCATCAATGAGTGCAAGCTGAATCCCTGCCGTAATGGAGGCGTCTGTTGTATTATTAGCTCACTTTAATACCGTCAATGATTTATTGTGATCTTATGCCCTTTGGGTACAGAGCTTATCAGCGATGATCAATTTCAAGTCATCATCAACCAGTGCGACTTGAAACCCTGCCTTAACGGAGTCATCTATAAAGAAACCCAGCATTTATCTAGCCTGTTATACTCCCTATTGATTATTGTATTCTATTGTCCTGTTGAATGAGCTTTTTTATCTCGCCTATTTTATTTTTCAGATGCCAATGTCATGTCATTAATGAGGATTTTACCACATTTAAGCCTGTTGTCGGTTCTTGAATTCTCTGTATGAACTATTGTAATATCTTGCCTTGTCTAATGGCCGGTATGTCTTACATTATCTCCTCAGATGCCCTGTTGGTTCAGAGGTAATCAGTGTCAAGCAATCGATGAGTGCGAATCAAACTGCTGCCTTAACCTGTTGCTTACGGGAACCGGGTGGGCTATGTACAAAGTTTGTGGGGATTATTTTAAAATCTTGTAGTGAACAGGTTAATGGAGGCAACTGTGAGGATCTACCTAAACCTTTTCTAATTATCTTGCTCTTTCATCTCCTCTCTGCTTTATTGTGATCTCTTCTCCTGTTTAATGCTGTATTATATCATTTATGTTACCTCCTCAGATGCCCCGTTGGTTCAGAGCTAATCAGCGATGCCTGCCTTAATGTAGGCAACTGTGAGGATCTACCTAAACCTTTTCTAATTATCTTGCTCTTTCATCTCCTTTTTGCTTTATTGTGATCTCTTGTCCTGTTTAATGCTCATTTATGCAGAGCTCCACACGCACCTTTTAAGTCAGTGGCCCGGTCAGGCCAGTGAAATATTTTATTCCCCTTTTCTGGTCGCCCAAAAGAAAGTTTATTGGCCCAAAAATTGTATTTCATGAGTAAGCTTTTTACTATTCAAAATATCACTCTTTCCTGATCAAACCTGTGATAACAAATGAAGCACGACATAAAAGAAAACAAGATTTTAAAAATGTTGTCAATGTTGGGTTGAAAAATCTGCTTGCCCGATCGGGCCACCAAAATATGACTTACATTCCGCTGGCCCCAAGTGCAATTTCACTGGCTCCGGGCCAGTGCGAGTGTCGAGCCTTGGTTTATGTTATATCCTCAGATGCCCTGTTGGTTCAGAGCTAATCAGTGATGCCTGCCTTAATGGAGGCAACTGTGAGGATCTGCCTGAGCTTTCCATTATCTTTGCTCTATCATCCTCATATGCTTAATTATGATTTCTTGTCCTGTTTAATTATAAATTATGTAACTTTTGTTTTTCCTCAGATGTCCAGTTGGTTCAGAGCTAATCAGTGATGATCAGTGTCAACCCATCAATGAGTGTGAAGTAAACCCCTGCCTTAATGATGGGGTCTGTGAGGAGACCCAGCCAGCGGGATACAACTGCACCTGTCCGCTCGGATACTCCGGTGTCAACTGCGGGTCCCAGTATGCAACCCAGGTCGCTGGACTGGGATTCAGCACATTGGGTTGGGTTTTGCTTTTCATCTGTCTCTTACTTATACTGTGTAAGTAAACACTTCTGTACTTGGCATTACTAGTTTTTATGCAGACGAAATCAAGCACATTGTGACATTGTGAAATATTGAATGTTCTAAATGGGATCTACATACGATATGAATTAATGAGGGGATGATTATCAGTTTTAAATTAGTTACTTTTTTGTAATTTCAAATATTTTCTTAAATCCAATTTTTTTTTTATTTAAAATATTTTCTTAAATCTAATTTAGAATGACATTTTAGATATATTTTCTAATTGAGAATGACATTTCATATATTTCTCTAATTGAGAATGACATTTTAGACAAACCTCTTTTATACTCTTTTATCCAATTACTGTTGAAGAGGTGGAAAGAGTGTGGAAGTTTAAGCCTTCAAGTCTTATATTACTGTGCAATATTTCTATTATTTTTCCCACTCAATGACCACCTACAGTGCTCCTCCTGCTAACAGTGGTGTTCTCCAGTCAACAAAAATCTAAAAAAGCGAACCTCGTGACTGCTTACGATGACGCTGATGAGATTTATGAGAACTACGTCAACTACAATGAGGAGGGAGGTGGGGAGGAGGACACTGATGCGTATGACATGACTTTCTTACGGAAACCAACTGTCGTTGTGGCTGAACGTACGGCAAGGGAGTATGTCAATAGAGAAGACACGGAATTCAATCCAATTGAGCCAGAAGAGATGGTACTGGTTGAACATGCTGCAAGACCACTGCGTAAGTATCATATTACTAAATAGAACCTACTCTTAACCCATTTAAGACGATTTTATGTTTTGTTTAACCCCAAGTAATTTTAGAATCTGACATGAATAGGTTAATTCAAGAGTGAAAGACTTTACAGATGATTCACAGCAGCTATTTATCCATTGGCCCCAAAACAAATCTTAGATCTATACATATGGTCGTCTCAGTTTATGAGATAGTATAGATCCATTTATGTGTATTCATCAGTATTAAAGTCTGGACCTATTTAGATCATAATATCAATATTGTTGTGATCAAAGGATTCATTATTAGTTTGCTCTACTTTTATATTCTGTTTTAAATAAAGGTTTATCTAAAAAAATTAATTCTAAATGGTGTTTTGTATCCACATGGCAATGAATATATACTGAATTTATGTAGCACCTAAATATGACTGATTATCATCTCTAAGTGCTTTATAATGATACCTTACAATTAGTGACTGCTGAGGCAAATCTCAATGTTACAATCTGGCTGATTTCGCAAAAATTGTGTCCATGTGAAGCTGAAGTTGATAAATTATTACTTTTTATTTTAAAGCAGACCTTGTCAAACCTAAATTTATGATTTGTTTTAATTTTAAATATTTTACAGCGGTAGGTGAAGATGTGAATGTAGGGGACTTCATCTCGGACCGCCTGAGGGGGGTTAACGATGATCCTGACGCCTCGCCCTACGATGAATTTCACCTCTACGTTGAGGAAGGAGTGGGGTCATTGGCAGGATCGCTGAGTTCGCTGAATTCCAGTAGCACAGAGTCTGATCAGGACTATGATTATCTCATGACCTGGGGCCCGCAGTTTAGGAAGCTTGCTGATATGTATGGCAACTAGGAAGAACCCAGAATGAGACCTTGGCCTGTTGCAGAAAGAGTTGAAATTAATTGTAAGTCAGATCATGTGACTAAATTCTCAAATCTGATTAGTTGAAATGTTCTGATTTATTATTAACTGTAACTTACAGTCAATTACATCTCTTCCTGCAAGGGGGCCCATGAGTATAGTTGTGATTCACAGGGTCATCATTCACAGGATCACTGAGGTCACTGAATATTGGTAGCACAGAATTAGATCTTGGCCCCATTGCAGAAAGAGTTGCAATTAATTGAAAGTCAGAAAATATGCACCATTGAACCTATCCGACTTGCACATTTAGTTGCATGATCCGACTTGCAATTAATTGCAACTTTAGAATGGATTGCATCTCTTTCTTCAACAGGGCCCAGGACTATGACTACTTGAGGCCCGCAGTTTAGGAAGCTAGTGGATATGTAAGGCAACTAAAACAAATCTTAAATAAAAAGTGGCAAGAGGAACCAGCTGTTGCGATCTATATTCATCTATTGTTTACTAATTTATATGTTCATTGATATGATATAAGTAGCAATCAGCTGGTTGAGAAGCTATAGCTTAATTTATACAATGTATTTGCAACTGATGAGCTAGTGTTTGACCTCTACCCAAGATTATTTCAACCACAATGAGCTGGAAGAGAAGTGTTCCTTTGAAGGCTTATTGAGCCATTCTTATTCTTTTTCAGCATTAGCGACTTCAATCAACTTGCTAGTTATTCTGTCATTTTGATTTAGTTGTGGTGTATGTTGAACGGGTGAAAACCCTGGTCACATCAATCAAACTTATGGTTATTTGATAAACTGGGGGCCCAACTAAGATGGAGCTATTTATTTGTGATTGCCCTTCAGGAATCCAGAGGAAATGTAACAGTTTGACAAACTTCAAGCGAGCTCTATTTGAGAAGGGAAATTAAAGCACTAAAGAAACAGTCCCTAATGTTATTATTCATAGTAGATGTATTACCTTATGCTGAAGGCTGGCAATAGAGATAGGTTCTGCTTTATGTACCAAATTTACTGTGAATTTTCTTGCTTGTTAATATGTATTAAATTCAGTACAAGAATACATTTTAAAAATGCAACACTGTTGGAACTGAGAGCCCCAAAAACCACTGCACATTTTTCTTTCCCATCAACATTGATTTTGAAAGATTCATGCACAGCCATTTCTAAGTACTTTAAAGTACTACACATTTTTAGCAAAGTTATATAATAGGGTGGAATAAGAGAGTTCCATCCGCAAATTCCCTATTTATTCTACATCCAATCCTCTTCTCCATTTGCTCACTTGTTATTGTATTGCATGTATATCAGGAATTTTTTTGGATAATAATCCATTTGCTTTCATGCGCAAAAAAAAAGAAATTATTTGGAGGAGGGAATTATATGTACTAGATTAAATATATGTTAAAATCTCTTGGCATATTGATAGCTAGTCATTGTAAAATTAGTGTACCTTTTTTACTATAGAAATAGCATACTAATTAATGTAACGGAAATTTTTATTTGTTGTGGTAAAGTGATTATAACTTATTTACACAAACTTTTGTTAGCTATAAATATGCATAAAATGTGTATAAAATAATGCATTTTACATCCATTTGCTCAACTTCCTTAATTGTGCATTTTGATTTTATGTAATCAATGAATAACGGAAAATGTGTTTTTGTGTGAGCTTTTTAGTGCAATGTATATTTTGTTGGATATATGGTGTATTTTCTTTATCAAATCATTATGTAGTCTTTCATGCAATACGGAAGCAGCTTTAAATCAAATGTGCCAAATATTTCAAGTTTTTTTATATAAATTAATAAAGTTAATTAAGCAATGATCCGTTTACAAATGTTTATAGAAATTGAATGGATGTACATGTATGTAACGGTATATTGAACATGGCCAATTGTCATCAACATTTATTTAGGGCGTTTTGAATGAAGTTGTTGAACAAATTGTTCATGATGATTCTGTGTGAAGTGTTTTTTCTTTGTATACAAATTAAATCTGAAGGTATTTATAATAAGTTATAGTTTCAAGCGACCATAGCTTCATGCATAAAAAGTACACAGGATACCTAATGGCATATCAAATAGTCAAGTGAAAAATAATCTTGCAGTGCTTGAATGTATAATGAATAATACAATCATTAAAGAGGAGCCAAACGCTGGCATTTAAGCTTACCGTTACTGATAAAAAACATAATTCCTGTCACTTCTGGTTGTATATTTCCTCTTGGGTATCACTAATAATGGAATAATTAATGTTTTTGAAACCACTATCACCTGTTTTGTTGGATAACTGGAGGCTGCCATGTTTTGCAACAGTACCGCATGAAATGATTAGAACTAGTGCACACTCGGATGATGTTTCATATGGTACAGTTGGGAAACATGGCAGCCTCCAGTGGTCAGTCTTAACAGCTGTGCGCTCAAAAACATTGTTCCCATTATTAATGATACCCAAGAGGTAATACAGGACTAGAGGTGACAGGAATTATGCATGATTGTATCAGTAACAGTAAGCGAAAGGTCAAGTGTATAGTTTCCCTTTTACAGAAGATTCTTGTTGATAATAAAACTAGCAAATGATTAATTACTGTGCAAAATTAGTGTTCCTTAGGTTTGGGAATGATTGTGAGATTGGTATAACTTGATATGATAGAGGAATGGAAATGAAAGAAGATTTTAGATTTTCTACGATTATAATTTCAATAATATTCAGGAATTTCAGAAGAGATCAAAAGTAAAAATATGGATGGCTCAACCATTTTTTGTGCGTGTGTGTTTTGGTGAAAAGATGAAAAAAACAATCAAATGTCAACAGATATCGGTCAGCATTAAAGGGATCTAGTAACTTTGTTGACATGTGCAAAAAGTGATGAATGGTTGATGCAATGTATATTATTGTTATCTCATATGTCCACAGGGTATTGTGTGAACATTTCGAGTCAAATGGACATTGCATGGCCAAGTAATGAGCGAAAATGCAAAGTGATATTCAATAACTCACTGCACTCACTTTGTACACAGAAGAAAAACTCGCCCGGAGTTTTTCTTATCTGAATACTTTGATCATACATATCTTTGTAACGAAAGGAAAATTTGAAAAACCAAAACCTGTCCCATGATTTTATTGTTAATACGAATACAACAAGGTATGAGGAAACCGCTAGAATGAACAATTTATTTTGAGGATTTGGACAATGTTACTAAGTCCCTTTAAAGGGATAGTTGAGTTTTGGTTGAGTTTTGGTATAGAGGGCGCTACAAAAACTGAGTGTCATATTTGAAAGAGCATACAATGTTAATGCCAGAATAAACTTGTTTTAAATATTTGTTGATCAGCTCTCTATTTAATCATTATTTTAACAAAACATCACATGCACAATTATTGTGATTAAAAATGGTTGAAACCAATGAGTTTTTAGAGAGCGCCCTCTTGTGTTTTACTGGCTCTTTTTGAATAACAGGCTTTTTACTTAGTTGTTCGTAATTTTGTATACCTTTGTAATACAATGGTGCAGGTTTTGGTTGCTAAATATGACCAAATTCTTTTTACCAAAACTCATCTATCCCTTTAAATCTTTTTATGATTTGGGGAAGCTGTAAAATGTTTGCACATGTTTTACTTCATTTTCAGATTCATGAACTTCCGGGTAGAGGAACTGTGTAGTGGACTATGGAGAAATACATATATTTAAAGCCCCAGAACTTTCAAATATACTCTCATACATTTAACACAACATACACACCCACATACACAAAATGTACATGTGTGTTTCCTTCAAATAAGAATGTATATGACAGCTCTGCCCTATGCCACCAAAAGTTCACCAACTAAACACAAAAAAAAAAGTAACTCCCCCCTAAGCAAAATGGTGTAACTTTTCAACAAATAGGGTTTGAGCAACATAACTTGGCAGGAATGTTTCTAAAATGATTGGCTAACTTCTCTGTGAAAATGAATTTGATCCGCCATGCCATGCATGATTGAGCACACATTAAAGGAAAAATGTCACTTTTCAAAAGTCACAAGAGTCAAAAAGTGAAAATTTTGCCTTTGATGTGTGGTCACTCATCCATGACTTGACGGACCAATTTCATTTTCACACATAAGTTAGTCAATAAATGTAGGAACAATCCTGCCGAGTTATTTTGCTCAAAACCTTTTCGTTAAAAGTTATGTTATTTGTTTAAGGGGGACTTATTTTTGTGTTGAGTTTAATTGATCAGTATTGTTGGAATAAACTCAACAAAAAAGTAAGTCTCCTCCTGATTAGAACAACATAACTTTTTAACAAAAATGTTTTGAGCAAAATAACTCGGCAGGATTGTTCATACACTTATTGACTAACTTCTGTGTGAAAATTAAATTGGTCCATCGAGTCATGCATGAGTGAGCATACATCAAAGGAAAGATTGGCACTTTGTGTGCTCACTCATGCGTGACTCAATGGACCAACTTCATTTTCACTCAGAAGTTAGTCACAAAGTGTAAGAACAATCCTGCGGAGTTATTATGCTCAAAACAAGTTTGTCAAAAAGTGACACCATTTTGATTAGGGGACTCACTTTTTTTGTTGTGTTTATGAATCATGCATGCTTTTGTAATACACACAACAAAAAAGTAAGTCCCCCTAATCAAAATGGCGTCACTTTTTGACAAACTTGTTTTGAGCATAATAACTCGGCGGGATTGTTCTTGCACTTTGTGACTAACTTCTGAGTGAAAATGAAGTTGGTCCATTGAGTCACGCATGAGTGAGCACACAAAGTGCCAATCTTTCCTTTGATGTGTGCTCACTCATGCATGACTCGATGGACCAATTTCATTTTCACACAGAAGTTAGTCAATAAGTGTATGAACAATCCTGCCGAGTTATTTTGCTCAAAACATTTTTGTTAAAAAGTTATGTTATTCCAATCAGGAGGAGACTTACTTTTTCGTTGAGTTTATTCCAACAATACTGATCAATTAAACTCAACACAAAAATAAGTTCCCCTTAATCAAATAACATAACTTTTTATCGAAAAGGTTTTGAGCAAAATAGCTCAGCAGGATTGTTCCTACATTTATTGACTAACTTATGTGTGAAAATGAAATTGGTCTGTCGAGTCATGGATGAGTGACCACACATCAAAGGCAAAATGTTCACTTTTTGACTCTTGTGACTTTTGAAAAGTGACATTTTTTCTTTAATGTGTGCTCAATCATGCATGGCATGGCGGATCAAATTCATTTTCACAGAGATGTTAGCCAATCATTTTAGAAACATTCCTGCCAAGTTATGTTGCTCAAACCCTATTTGTTAAAAAGTTACGCCATTTTGCTAAGGGGGGAGTTACTTTTTTTGTTGTTTATATTAGAACCTCATTATAATGAAGACCTTGGGGACCATGAAAAATGTTTTGTTCTACCAGGGTGGAAAAACAAAAATAAATAAACAGCTTGGACCTGAAAAACAATCTTGTTATAAGCCAGGTTTAATTGGAGGTTGTTATACTGAGGTTCAGCTGTATAAGAAGTCTTTCTACACCACAACCAGTATACAAACACGGAATAAATCTTGATGGAAACTAGCAGTTGTCGATCAAATTATTCACAAAGTGTATCTTTATTTATTTTCTTCACCAGAAAAGCAAACTTGGCCAAGTCATACACATGACCATAAAACAATTTCATGTCGGATACATAGGGTTGGGTAATACATGCAATGAACAGAAACACATATGTAGGTACTTGGAACTCTGTGAAAGGGACTAGCCAATTCCAAATGGCACTTTTGTATACTGCCAAGCTTCAAATCTGCTACAGCCGTCTCATTGCAGATTGATATCTATTCAATAACGAATCAGAAGTACAAACTTGCATAATTTATTTTAGAGCTCATTCGTAATTCTGAGACGACATAATGCCAAACATATTTCTAAGGTACAATTTTGCTATACAACTACAAGCAATCTACCTTTATGACAGTGGAAAAATGGCGATACCTTTGTAAATATCGCAGTTCCTTTTGGTAGGGTGAACCGAAAATTTCCTAAATGCTGTTAAGCAAACTATTTGACATTCAATGAAACATAATGAGTATCTTCATGAAGCTCCTGTCACTCCAACTGCTGACATACCGAGTGGCTCATTACATGTTCTTCATATCATATTCAAAAGATAAAAGTTACACTCAAGAGCTACAGCCATGTTGAAACAATAAAAGAGGGATGATCAGTGTACTTTCCAGTATAATTGCCTCAACATTGGACCAGTTTCAGGATATTCTTACACATTCATTTGCAAGAACAATAAAGCATTCTATACATAACTATCTATATCGAAAACAGATGAAAAGAACGAAGAAATCATTTTTCTTTCTTCTCCTCTGTCGGTCCAGCTTCCAGCTGTTCGGCGGAGGGCTCGCGGTGGTTGGGGAACGATTCCCAGGGGCTGGATAGATCAAACTTGCGGAATTCCTGCGTCATCTCCACGGGCTCTGCAACCACCCTCTTCAACTCGTCATCATATCGCACCTAGAAACAGAAAAGAAATAAAGTTTTAGATAAAATTGATAACATTTAAAAATGAATTTAGTGAAGTTCATTAAGCTATTCAGGACTGGTCTTAAAATACATATACGCTATGGTCTGTGGACAACTCGTCATCATATCGCACCTAAAACAAAACAAGAATTTTGATAAGTTATAATAATACTTTAAAGGGGTAGTTTAGTTTTGGTAGAAAGGGCGCTGCACATCACAATTTTTTTGTGAGGTAATGAAAAACTAAGTGTCGAATTTGAGAGAACATGCAATTTTAATGGCAGAATAAACTTTATTTGGTCAAAATCGACCCAGAAATGGCTGAAATATCAATAAATATATCTGATCTTATAATTTTTGGGGCCAAAATAATTAGATGATTTTTTTCAAAAAATTTTAAAAATGCTTGCACTTTTTCAAAAATTTTCAAAAGCGTTTTTTAAATAGTTGTTGATGATCTCTCTATTTAATCATTATTTCAATAAAACATCACATGCATAATTTTGTATGAAAAATGGTTGAAACCAATGCCTTTTTAGAAAGCGCCCTCTTGTGTTTTAATGGTTCTTTTTGAATGATAACGGGCTTTTTACTTAGTCGTTTGTAATTTTGTATACCTTTCGAGCATGGTGGAGTTATAACTATTAGTTTATAATGGTACTGTCCAGGTTTGGTTACTAAAGTTCAGCCTTACCAAAACTGTACTACCCCTTTAAATGAATCAAATTAAGTTCATTATATATCCATTCAGGATTGGTCCCGAAAATACTCGCACTGTGGTATATTTGAGTTTGAATGTTATACCAATAGGAAATCCATCTTGAATGGGATAACAATTCAACCATGTTTGATGGAAGAAAAAAAAACAATTATTATTACAGAATGCTTTAAAATACACACATAAATTTAATCGAATTGACATTTCCCTAAACAAAAAAAATATGGAGAGTGATTGTTATACCAAAAGAAAATCATTCTTGAATGGGATAACAATTCAACCATGTTTGATGGAAGAAAAAAAATGATTAATACAGAATGCTTATTAAATGATTAAAATACACACATAAATTTAATCAAATTTACATTTCCCTAAACAAACAAAAAATATTTACGCAAAAGGTTTAAATATCAAACCAACAATACCAATTTGTGACATTTCTTGAGTCATAGGATCATTATAGCCAAAGTTATTAGTTGAATTATGAATGGACCAACCTTACATAATATTTCCAGTGCAAATATTCAATTGCTATTCCTTATAACAGAATATACCCATCAAAAAAAAAAATCTTTAACCCAAATCAATGTACAAATACGATGCAAATTAGGTGACCATACATGCCTTGCATTGTTCTTTTTAGTTGTTCTTTGTTCGTCTCTTTATGAAAAATTGTTCAGGACTGTTGTAAGAGAAAAATATCTCGTTGACTTCACCCGTGCTCCATGGAATCTGTCATGGCACAACTTACCTCAACAAATCCGCTGAGTGGGAAGTCCTTCCTGAGAGGGTGGCCCTCAAAACCATAGTCGGTCAGGATTCTTCTCAGGTCTGGATGATTGGTGAAGAACACACCGTACATGTCCCAAACCTAAAAACAGTGAAATACACAATGAATTAAATCGTTATACAGCAGATTGATTTGTTTGTAATTAAGTCTTTGTGCAGAGGGTGACTGTCAAGTGATTTTTTTTGGAGAAATTCCCCACACTAACTTTTTACAAAATGTGGACATATTTTTGGAGCGAATGAGACTCAGAACTACAGGGTGATTGGTGAAAACCACACCATAGGTGTCTAAAATATAGACTAGATAAAGTCAAATAAAAAATATAAAAATATAAGAGGGATCTAGCATAACTTGGTTTGAATCGACCATTGGCAAACTCACTTGCACCTCTCGATTGGGTCTTTCATGCCTAGTGGTTTGCCTCTTTCTACACATCACGCAGACTTGCAGAGGAAGATCATGGAATTACACATTTCATCAACTCTTCATCAGATTTTGCGCACAACATTACTAGATCCCCCCAAAAAAACAAAAAAAAATTAAAATTAAAATTAAAATAAAAAAAAAATAAATAAAAAAAAATAATAATTTAAATTTATGTAAACATACCTCTCTCTCCAACCAGTCGGCCCCTTTGTATACTGGCACCAGTGAGTCTACAGCAGTCAGTTCATCTGTGTAGGTCTTGATGCGAATGCGCTCATTGTATTGCAGAGATAGGAGGTTGTACACAAGCTGTGAGAGAAGGAGAATGATGGGGAATAGAAAAGTTTATAAAATGAACACTCACATGGAAAGTTTTAAAAAATGTTTTTGTATTTCAAGGAAATTGAAACCCAGACAAATCTGTTTTCTTCACCATTTAGGGTTAATGTCCATGCTTTGGGCAACTGGTTAGAGTTACAAACGGGGTTAGCAACTATAATGACTTATGGATCATCTGTTGGTAAAGCAAATATTTATGGATCCCATATCATATGTATATAAGTGTATGCCCATCACATATATCCTTCACTAAGACAATTACCAAGGCCCCAGGGACCTGGTAGAATTTGAAAGCCTTCATGCAAATGTTATTATCAATGCCCATGAGCCGCTTGGAAGGAATGCTCCCCAGGGAGTGGAGATGCACACAGTGTTTGCCAGCTGGTATTGTATCCTATGGAACAGGTAATAGTGCAGAGCACTAGAGAGATGATAATTTACCATATTCTATAACTTGTATTACCTCAAATCTGTGGGACCTGGTGGGGACGTCGATGGCAGTGATGTCGATGAGGGACTTGAACTGTGCGTTCTGGTGGTCCTTGAGGAAGGTGATGACTGGGATGATGCCATCAGGGTGGATCATCAACTCCAGCTCGTTGCCGTATGTAACCTGGACCTCCTGGACATACTTGGGTAGGCAGTCGGCAACATACTGACCGAACTCTGTCAGACGGCCCTTCTGGAGTTCATTGCTCGGCCGAACTGTGGCTGTAGAAACAAATTATGGTGTAAAAACATGGAATTAATAAGACTTCATCAAGTAAAATTCACAGCATTTAGATTTAGGGCTTCCGGGATGAGTGGGACAGTCTGCTACATAATGGCTCAACTCTTTCAGACAATCCTTCTAGAGTTCAATCCTTGGCGGAACAGTGGCTGAAAAATTACCAATATTGTTCAAAACATGTTTAAAATGTAAACGATACATTTTGACATCTCTAAATGACTTTTCAGCTAGTAGAGCTCGAATCACCCATACACAAACCCTACTGGGATTTTTGGAGAGAATGATACAATTAAGTACCTATTAATACTTTCTACTACACATTGCACAAGACTACTAGGAGCCTTGTGTGAATGGAGAATACAATAAACACAAAACAACAACAATGTGTGAAATTAGTGAAGGACTTCTTCAATACAGTGACAGGACTTATGTGTGTTCCCGTTTTGAATCTATGTTTCAGTTCTTTGAGAGTCCTTGTAACATTTAGTAGATCTTACAATTATTTGTTAAACAGGACATGCACTCACATTCAAAATTATTTTCACAATAATTTTCTGATAATTTCACATCACTGATTAAAAGTATTTTTATAAACTAGATTTAAGTTTTAATTATGATATACTTTTGAAAAATGTTAATTATTTGGAAATAAGAAATAATGGTATAAAACTTATAAAAAAAGTATTAGATCTGTCAGAGAAACAGCTGAATGAACATTACACTTACGTTTATTTGTCCCCGAACAGAGAGTCCTTGCAGTGTTCTGGCAAAGCAGCTTCCCTGAAAAGTAAAACGGTTTGTAAATCAGACCACATTACAATAGCGTTGTGCGGAGATCAACCTCTTCCGCCTGCTGCACTATCCAAAACAAAAACATTTTTTGTCGGCCGATTTCTCCCTCCATTTACCAGCAAATGCAAAAAACTTTCGTTTATGTGATCATCAATTCATGTAGGAAAAAAATTATTATTTCCCGTCCGTTTTCCTTACCGATGCGTCCTAAAACATAACTGTGATCAGCGCCGTCCGTAGGACGGCGCTGTGAAGACGAAACGTTAAAAATTTTGTAGGAAATTTGCCGACGGGTGGTTTCAAGAACTTTCCATCTATTATTATTATTTTTTTTTTAGTTCTAGACATTAATTAAACATTCAACCTACCTTGCTTGATATTTAATTTGTTGCAAAAGAATGATAACTTACCTCAAATTGATGATGATGATGATGATGACTGTTATTTCCTTCGTCTTTGTTCGCTGCATGCAATGTCAGGTGACCGAAAACTCGTCGGCAATGCATAGCGCATGCGCGGGATAGGAGGTATTCCGCGCGTAAGTGGCGATCGGTTGACAATAAGCCAGGGACTGACATGTCACATACCGTGTACAGGATCGATAGGAGTGTATCGCGCACGCAGAAATATATAGATCAATCGCTGTACAGAACGCGCGCACATCCAGGCTCGTACGCCAAAGTTTGACCTGCGACCTCGCGCATTGCCGACAAGTTTTCAATCACCTGATATTGCATGCAGCGAACAAATTCGGATACCATTTTCGTCACTTCTGTAATCTTGCCAGTTTTATAGTAAATTTCAGGATAAATCAAACGAATGGAGCATCAGACGTTTTAACAGTTGGAGCATTGATGTCCGTGCATAACATAATTCGTAAGTATGAACCGAGATATGTTATTTAAAGTATGATATTTTATGGTTTTGTACAAGTGTGTTTGCCGTTAAAGCCTATAAAGTGTTTCCATCACGGTATGCACAGCTCAGAATGCCAGGCGCCGTCCTACGGACGGCGCCTGGTTAGGTTACCTAAAACCACCCTAGGGTCATTCCCGTGTGTACCCAACGTTAATTGAACGTGTGGGACTGGGGAATAAAATTTAATTCCACATCTCTCAAATCTCTCATTCTCACTCGCTAAAATTAGTAGATGGAATATACTTACCAAATTTCAGTTCCACGGGATATAGTTATGGCACATATTCTGGTTCAACTGATATACATTCCGAAAAAAAGGATTATTTTGATGGTCAAAATCCAGGCCGGATCCGGCTAGACTGTGGTTTCCCATTGGAATGTACAGATGAATAAAAAATCACACTGCCCTCAACGACAATTTCAAGGACATCGCGATTATCGGTTCTAACGATACGATAATTGAAAAATGTTCGCTACTGCTTCTATCAAATTTACAGCCGTTTTGTACGTTTCGAGATTTAAACGTTAGATGGCGCGCTCATTTTCATATTATAATTAT
Source organism: Echinarachnius parma (assembly GCA_037951105.1). NCBI lineage: Eukaryota > Metazoa > Echinodermata > Echinoidea > Clypeasteroida > Echinarachniidae > Echinarachnius > Echinarachnius parma. The sequence goes on along the minus strand of JBAMJV010003865.1, from coordinate 45,167 downwards.
CCAAAAAACGACTGTCATACAACTAAGACGATTATATCGTTTCACGCGAACGTTGAACAAATTTAACTATCGTGAGTCGACATCGTCATTTTCAAGTCGAGTGTTGGTGAACAGTAGAGGGGGAAAGTTGCAAAATAAGGTAACTGTTTTCCACTTAATTACCATTTTAACGTGTAAAAAACAAATATTTTTACTTTGCTGTTAGTTTGAAAAAAAGAATGGGGAATTACGCGTAATCTAAATGGAATTACAAGGCGTGTAACCCGCTAGCTGACGTGATATTGTTAATTATGTGCCCACAGCCTTAGTTTTATGTTAGTATTGACTACAATGGAGCAAGGGGCTAACGCAGCAGCGTTAGCCTCTTGACTTGCAGGAGTGACCTAAAACATAGCGTTCAACTGTTGGAACAGTACAGTGTACGAATGGGCGGTATGCTTACCTCCAGCGTATATAGCGTATATTGCGTGTAAATGGTCCAACTGATTGGACCATTTTCTTTAGTAGATGTGAATCAGTCAAGGACTGACAGAGATCAACAATCAAATTACATTGTTGTTGGTGAATTAAAAATATGTCTGATCTATTATTTCAATTGTGTTGTTCAATGTTGTCAAAATAAGTGTCTGTTTGATTGAGTAAGGTATTTCAAACAACAAGGCTGTATGTAATATAACAGACATGACAAACTTAAGACCAATAAAACTCTGACCATCATATCAATAATTATTATCTATTACAAATTCTTAGTTAATTGCATTGCAATCCAGTCAAACACAATCTACAACAAAATTTTGAATTGGTGGGACAATGTTAATTCGTTGTTAAATTTACACCATCAAAACAGTAGAAAACCACAATATGGAACATCAAATGAAACATGAATAAAACATACATCATACATTTGTGTTATATTTCAAATAATTTTGTTATTAAATGAGAATTTAATTACCTTGAGCTGCTCCAAGGCTTCTGATCGAAGAAGCGCATCTCCACAGCACAGAAGCCATTGCAACGGATTCGCTTGATCGAGTCGACCAGACGCCAGCTCGACCTACAAATTTTCAGTGCAGCTAGCTGAATGTGACATTTCGGCCAAATCGCATGGTGACAATGACAATGACAATGACAATGACAATGACAATGACAATGACAATGACAATGAATTTTATTCTCAATAACGGCCCAGGGAGAAATACAAAGATAACACTTTGGCGACAATAACACCTCAAGAAAACATTTTTAAAATGTACAATATGAGTAACACAACTTTTAACTAGCACACACAATAACTTATGGTGCGTATGGTCTTGGTCTTGGCCTCAAAATTCTTAACGGATCTTGGACTCGGCTTCGAAAAATCCTCACTGACACCCCCCCCCCCCCCCTCGAAACATTCTTCACCGACAACCCCCCCCCCCCCCCTCGATAATTCTTCACCGACACCCCAGGCCTCCCCCCTTGAAAATTCTTCACCAACACTCCCCCTCGAAATATCTTCACCGATACCCCCTGCCCCCCCCCCCCTCGAAAATTTTGGCCAACGAAATAACCCCCCTCCCCCCTTGAACAAATCCTGGGTACGCCACTGAGTAGGTTCATGGGACTCATCATCGTTATATCGATGATACTTAATTATAGTTTGAATCTGGAGGTGGGTCCATGCGAGAGAGCAGGCTAGGCGTAGGAGGGGGGCAAAGCCTCCCCCCCCCCCCCTTCCCCCCCCCCCCCTCCCCCGGGAGTTGAAAACAGTCCTAATTCGGGCAAAAAGCACCTGAATTTCGAGCAAAACCGTCTCATATTCGGGCACAATGGTGTTATTTTCGAAGCGGTGAGTATATAAGCCACCAAAAACATACATGTCGGGCAGGCAATAAGCCTGGCGAGGACCTTTTTTTGTTGTTTTTGCTTGTCAGGTGAATAGTCGGGAAGGAAAATTATTCGGGCAAAACACCTCAGCCAAGGGTCCGTGCTTCCTATACAGGAAAAGGATTCAGATAGGACGATAAAATGGAGGTCCCGTGTACGAGACAGTCACACCTCATGCACGCTAAGAACCTATAGTTGACTGTAGATTGAACTTATTAGTTTATTCCATTCAAGAACAAAATATTGTGGTTGTTCTATACTATAGCTGCATGTTCTTGTTATTTTTTGTCGTTTATTGTCGGAGTTTCTTTCAGTTTTGAATAATTTCGCCAATAATTCAATACAATTATATGTACCTCCTTGGTAGGTTTTATACCATAAACAATATTGCTCATGTTTGTTTTGTAGGTATATGGTGTGACCGGGGGAGGGTGTGGGCGCGACCCAGTGCAGATGACCGTGAGACGGGCAAATTTGAAGAACATATTTTATAGCGATTAGGAGCTCACATTCGGAACAGCTGAAACATTCGAATTTAGTATATTTTCACTTTTAACAAAAGAAAATTGAAATGAGGTGGAAAAGTAGGCTGAGAAATTTTTCTTTTATTGGAAATAGTGGTGACCCCAAGACAATGCATTATGCACCTTTTCCATTATGTGATCAAATTAGTGATTAATATAACTGACTTACATAAGCGGTAGCATTAAATATAATGTACTCTCTGTCAGTCGTGATTCAAATTGTAAAGGGATAGTAAATGTATACAGTTCTGGTCAAACAGAATTTTAGTAACTAAACTTTTCAATTATTATTATAAACAAACATTATAATTAACTGATGCTTGAATAGTATTCTATACACTTATTATAAGCGTCTTAAGCCCGGCGCAGACAGAGCCAACTCGACCCGATCCGACTGGTTTTCAGTCAGGCTAGAGTCAGTTTCGCTCAGTCGGAGCCGATTCAACATGTGGAATCGGCCTCCACTGACCTCCGACTGGCTCTTGACTGGCAAAACCGGAGTCCTGAGGCAACGCATTCTGAGTTAATCAGGCTGAGCCCCCAATGATTTGGGAACAACTATAGAAACCATAAAGGAAACATGATTGTGCCCTTCAATAATTTGGGTGCCCCCCCCCCCCCCCCCCCCCCCCCACACACACACACACACTCTCAGTCTGACCACGCTACGCCACTGGAAAAGTATATGCCCAAATAATGTGTCTATTAGGAATAGAGAGACAACTTTATTTGACATTTTCTGTCCTGAACATTGTTTGATATTTTATTATTTGCTTTATTATTGTACATTTTGTTTTCGTAAGTTTTGATAATCGAAAAAACAAACAAAACACAACCGAATAATATGTGCTGAGCCGGCCGAGTCGTAATGCGTAGCTAGTAGTGAAGTGACGATGGGCGAAATAGAGTAGGACGAATTTGTGTATTTAACCCTCAGCCAGGGTTTTTCAACTCTCCAACAGCCCAACTGACTGGTACTACCTACGCATGAACACGGTACCGCTCACGCCGACCCTAGCGGCCTATGTGTTTGGTAGCGCACGCCAGCATTTTCGCTACATCTTGCATGCTGTTTATTACACAATTTACAACTGTCTGACTGTGCGTAGCTGCCGTAGGCTTGTGAGGAATTGCCATATTTCGACTTGAAAAGGTGAGATTTAAGAATTTGACGTGATCTATTAATTCATGTTTTTGTGAGCATTTTCAATCATAATCATGATAATGTGGATGCATCATGCATGTGATTGTGATTGTGCTTTTTAAATATTGTTTGACATGATTTGAGTCAGTTTAACATTTTTAGTCCAATTCTATTTTTCATTGACATTGTATTTTAGTTTTCCGAGTAAAGTCCAAAAGGAACCTGCCAAGGCCAAGATGAGCACAGGAGGTGATGGCGATGGGCATGTCTCTAGCCAGCCAAGACGACACTCATCCGAGCATTCTGGGTCTCCACCTGGCTTGCCTGAGAAGGTCACTCATTTGACATCCATCGTGACTGGTCAGCCGATGAAAATACCGGACAAAGACAGGGTATAAACTATGAAGATCTATCTAAGTATGAACTGCTGAAGAAAAAGTGAAATATTTTGCATGAAAGTTGAAAGATGATATAGTTAGGGCATTAACATTGATCTGATTTTAAACAAAGTGACATGATGTGAAATAACAAACAAGAGAAAGAAAGAAAGAAAGAAAGAAGTGGATGAAATGATAGGAGAGATATGTCCAAAATCGTACTACTAGGCAAAGCCAAAGGAAGGAGAAAACTTGAATTGAAAAGGTATGTAAACGTTGCAAGGGTGGACTGAATGAAATAAATGACAAAAAGAAAGTAAGGAAGAAACAAAGAAAGGGTGTGGGGGGGGGGGGGGGGGGGGGGGGAGAGAGAAAGGAGGCAATGAATATGTAATGTTATGGTGCAGGTTTGGGTTACTAACATTCTGTTTGACCAAAACTGTACAGAGCTCTGTACCAAAACTTAACTATCCCTTTAAGTTTCCATCCAATAGTCTTTATTTCGTTGATCTGCATTAAACCGTTATTTTCTTTTATAATATTGTCCATTCTGTACCTGCAGCTCGGTCTTTGCCGGAGTGTGTCCGAGTTCGAGAAGCTTAACAGGATAGGTGAAGGCACCTATGGCATTGTTTGTGAGTTTTATCTTCCTTAAATTATTCAAAGATTCTTCCTTCAAATTTATGATATTCTCATTAACAACATTGATCTACTTGAATGAAAACTTCGGTCATTTTAATTTTTTACATTTTTTAAAAATTTGGTTTTCATATCCAGTAAGGCAAAAACTTAAATCAAAATAGAAATTGCAGAAATATTTATATAACAGTAAACAAAAATTTGAGTTGTTCATAGCATGATTTACTTTCTAGTTTCTAACAAAGTACTGCCCAAACAGGAAGTCACTATTTTAGAACAATTGTGACATTTTATGTGATGTCATAAGAGGACTCCTTTTGATTTGACAAATATGAAGATGTTTGGACTTCTGAGGTTAATTCCAACTAAATGGAATAAACTAGTATGTCAATATTTATTTGGTGAGTAAGTTTCAATAGATATCTCTTCAATTTTGTTTGTTGTATTTTCATCTGTTCAAAGGATAATGTTTATTTTTCTGAATAAGATTGAATTAATATTTTGATCCATAACCAGATTTGAAAAATACATATTTTGTATTTATGTAATGGAACATACTTCAATTCAATGTGTAATTTCTTTTCACTGTAGATCGCGCACGAGACATGAAGAGCAAGGAAATTGTTGCTTTGAAGAAAGTCAGGATGGAAAAAGAGAAAGATGGTGAGGATTTGACCATTTACAAATATTTTATGGTAAAGGTACAGAGTATAATGATGACTTATAAATCATATTAGATGTTGCCTTATGAAGTTATTATTTTAATTTTTGTTACGCATTTGCAAATTTGCCAATATTTTTCATGTGAAGAGCTTAGCGTAACTAAAACAAAAACACAGAATCTAAAACTCTTGACCAACAATAACTTCGGATTTTGATTTAATTGACGGCTGTAGGCCAGCCCTTCAGTGAATTGAGATTAATTCATCTTTTAAAGACTAAATTCTCTTCAACCTTGCATCATATCCCAATTGATGACCCACCACATTTATTAGTAAAATTGTGTACAGAGTTCCTGGAAGTTTGAACACCCTATTCTAGATTTATAATTAAATTGCTAAGATATACAACTGACATTTGTGTTTACCTACATGTACATTTGAATTTCCTTTGACAGGTCTTCCCATCAGTGGACTAAGAGAAATTCACCTCCTTATCAACCTCAGACATGAGAATGTAGTTGAACTGAGAGAGGTGGTGGTTGGCCAACATTTAGATAGGTAGGTTTTCTTTTTTGTACTTTTTATAATGGACTCCTCTATGATATTCAGGAAAGTTATGGTCTGAGCCTTCATGGAGTGATCTCTTGGTAACTTGCCGATTGATCTACAGTCATTTGGTCTACTAGAAAATTGTAAATTTGGGGGCATATGATTGTAATTAGGGATTATGATTAGGGTTAGGTTTTGGTTTAGGGATCGTGTTTTGAGTTAGGGAAATTGAAGTTTTAAAGGCATCAGGTAGTAGACCAAATGAGTTGTAGACCAACTGAATGTAGACGAAGCGAACATTAAACCAATCTCTTTTCCAACAGAGGATTAAATTAAATTAACCTCCTTATCGACCTAAGGCACAAGAATGTAGTTGAACTGAGAGAGGTGGTGGTGGGCCAACATTCAGATAGGTAGGTTTATCTCATTTCTTTCCCCTTATTCTGGAAATATTGGTAACTTTTGGTATAATTTCAATTAAAACATATTAATCAAGCCCACTCAGGATAGTACCCAATGTATCCCGGGTATGGGCCTATAAATGGAGAACGTGTATACAAATGATATTTATGTTATTTGAAACATGCAAGGTTTGACTATCTTGGGCGTTGAAAGGGTAATTGTATCAGCAGAGGGGAGAGGTCTGGTTTGAGTTGTGCCCAACCTAAATTTTTGTACTCGATTGTCATGTAATTTAAAATCAAATTATGTTGAACAGGTGAAGTTTCATGTATTGCCTTTGCGGTATATTCATGGTGATGCATTACTGTGAGCAAGATCTAGCCAGACTCCTGGACAATATGCCATCTCCGTTCACTGAAACACTGGTCAAATGTCTTGCTTTTTATATACATCGGGGCTATTAAAGAGTATGGACGGTTTTTAAATGTCTATTTCTCTTTAAATTTGATTTAATTTTCTATCATTTCTTCTCGCATCTCAGTATATTCCTGGTGATGCAGGACTATGAGCAAGATCTGGTGAGCCTGCTGGACAATATAGCCTCCCCGTTCACTGTCGAAACACAGGTCAAATGTCTCGCTTTTTAAAATATATTGAGTCTAGGATGGTTGTCTGTTTGTCAATGTTTTATTTGCTTTTCATTTGTTTGAATTTGTTTCTTCTCGCATCTCAGTATATTCCTGGTGATGCAGTACTGTGAGCAGGATCTAGCCAGCCTCCTGGACAACATGCCTTCCCCGTTCACCGAAACCCAAGTCAAATGTCTCATGCTTCAGATGCTGAGGGGTCTACGCTATCTCCATGACAACTTTGTCGTCCATCGGGACCTCAAGGTCTCCAACCTGCTGCTGACGGACAAGGGTTGCTTGAAGATTGGTGAGTACAAAACTAGTTTCCCAAGAGAAGACTTTTGATGTTTCATGGCATGAAACATGGTGCTTCTTCAGGAGGGTGTTTCACAAAGATTCTAAGTTGAACTTAACTCTAAGTTGGACCTAGTAATAATGGAAAGTTTCTTGTAAAAGCGTTGAACAGTTATTTTTAAAAGGCATTGATTTTGATAAAAAATCAGTCATATTTATTATTATCAAGAATCCTTATGATTATTTATATAAATTTTGTTGAAAGCTTCCAGTACTTGTATTTTTTTATTTTGAATATCTTTTATACCAAGGCTACAAATGGCTGTCTATAAATGATAGTTCCAAGTGCTCACTAAAACTGAATCAGGGCAGAGACTGCTGTTTTACAGTTATGCACATACGTAATTTAAGTTTGAATTGATTAAAAGTGACATTTTGAATATTAGACAAGCTTCAAATAATGACTAGGCCACTAGCAAGAAAAGGAAGTGTGAAGACCTAACAATGAGATTTTCCTGATACTGATGATTTTAATTGTCTTTGCATTGTGCTAATTTCAGTTTATTGTATCCCTTTTCCTTCTTGCAGCTGACTTTGGCCTAGCAAGGCGGTATGGACTGCCAGCGCGACCTATGACACCAAGAGTGGTGACCCTATGGTACAGAGCTCCTGAACTACTGTTTGGTTCACCAGAGCATACCACAGCCATTGATATGTGGTGAGTTGTTCTGAACCCCCAAAAAAACTGTTTTCAACAAGAGGATGGAATTTGAAGAAAGTATGTGTTTTAAAAAAGCCAATTTTGCTTTCAGAAATGATTCAAATTTCCCAATTTCACTCCCTTGATTGGTTAATAAGACTTGATGTTGGAAGAATACAAGATTTCCCATTCTGTCATTGTCATATTAACAGACTTGTTGCCCGATTGTGCCACAAAATTATGACTTTCATAAATTGTAGCTGGCCCGAAGAAAAGTTTTACTGGCCCAAGGCCAGAGGGCCATTGTCTGTAAAAGGGGACCACCATGCAAATAACAACACAGGCTTCCATGTTTTGTTACTGTTGTTTGATTTTAAATAGGTGTCCAACACGTTGCAAAGGGTTATGTAATTAAAAAACAATACATTTAATCAACACTTACGGAACCATTAGGGCCTCATGGTTCCATATGCACCAGAAGACAGCGAGTGTGCCAATTCTATAAACACGTACATTTGGAGACAAGTATGAGTTTCTCAATTTGTCTGGAACCTCTTTTTCTGAACTTGTTGGTGGAATGGACTACTAAAACTATTACCTTTCATTTATAAGAATATTATTTTGAGTGTTGGTTCCCTTTAAGCCCTACCTTTGGGATAATTTACTTTAAACCTTCCGATGTCTCTCTCTATATTTGCAGGGCTGCAGGCTGTATCTTTGGTGAGCTGCTGGTCAACAAACCCTTGATGCCTGGTCAGTCGGAGCTCCACCAGATCAACTACATCATAGACCTCCTGGGAACACCCAATGACAGTATCTGGCCGGTGAGTATGCTGCCGTTAAATGGACAAGGCTACGTTAGATTTAATATCAGCTGAAACTACATCATGTTATCTTATTTCAAGGTTGATAAATAAAATGTATACACAATCATAAGGTTCTCATTGGCAATCAGTAAAAATGTAATAATGTCAAGCATCCAACCTGGCAGGAGCTCGGTTTTAGTTATGTATATGCCAGTGCTTGTATATTTGTTACTCATTTTACTTTTTAGAGCTTCCCAGTCTTCCAAAGTTATCTCCAACCAGTCTTTACCCAATAGCTTTAGAAAACATTTTGTTTTTGTACATACAAATATTTTCTTTATTTCTATCTCAGGGCTTCTCAGAGTTGACTATGGTCCAGAACTTCACCCTGAAGAAGCAGCCGTACAACAATCTGAAAGCCAAGTTCCAGTGGCTCTCTCAGACTGGCTTGAGGCTACTCAACTCCTTCCTCATGTACAACCCAAAGAAAAGGTCAGTATATCACTTGAAATCATGACCAAGGATAATAAAACGGAATTAAATGCTGGCATTTTTGCTTACTGTAACCGGATAGGTGCATTATTCCTTTAATATCTTGTCATATATTTCCTCTTGGGTATCACTAATAATGGAAATAATATTTTTTAGACCACTTTCATCTGTTTTGACTGACCACTGGAGGCTGCCAGGTTTTCCTGCGGTACATATAAAAAGTCATCTGAGTGTACACTAACAAACAGCAGGATACATAACCACTGACATAGCAGCAAATGCAACAACAGCTGTTAAGTAAACCGCTTTTTGTTAGGGAACGCTCAAAACTACCAACATAATATATTGATATATGTATTTTACTTGGAAAAAGAGTTGACATTATGGTTTGTTCTCCCTTTTTTTCTGCTGTCATTTTGTATAATAGGGCTGTATAATATGATACAAGTTAAACTCGAGTAACCATTATCCTTGCGATTGTGTTTTGTTTTTAAGGGTTTCTGCTGAGGAAAGCTTGCAGAATTCATACTTCAAGGAACAACCTCTACGTAAGTTTGTTTTTCTTTGAATAGTATTTTCCTTTTATGCGGAAGTTTGTTAACTTGTAGATATTAATGTGGATAATAATAATGTGTGTAATTCTACTAGAAAATTTAAATTTTAGAGTTGAATATGATAAGAGAGAACACTGATAATAAACTTGAATGGAGTACAAATTTTATCATTTATCTTGAGCTAATTCTTTGTTTGTAGTAAAGGGTTTGTGTTATTTTCATACATGCATCGCATATACTTTTGATATAACACAATTATTGGTCCTAGATGTAGGAATTTGCTATGATGGCTTCTTGTAATTCCCTAATAAATAATTTTTATTGTAGTTTTTGTCTACTCAATATAATTCCAGAAATATTTAACTACTTTCTTTTTTTGTCATGTGTTTGTCATTCTCTCCTCTGTGCAGCATGTGACAAAGAACTGATGCCAACCTTTCCCCATCATCGCAACAAGAGGAAGTCAAATGCCCGGCCAGAGCACAAGTAAGACTATACCCATAATGTTCTCTTATGTTTTGTTTGTAAGTGTTTTTTTTTTTTTTTTGTAGCTATACAAAATTAATGTTTTGAATTAGTAGTATTTAAAAAATATAATTCCAGGGTCAGCCTTTTATAAGGATTTGATTCCTCTCTGGCCGCTACCCACAAAACGACCGTTGTGTCGCAGTGGTAGTTTTTCTGTTATTTGCTGAAAGAGTCCAATTTTGTTTAAAATATTTTTGGTATTTCCGGAATGAGGGTATCTGTATCTACCTTCAGTGAAATTTTGAGCTTCAAAAAGCATGTGTTAATGATTTTCATAGCATACAAATTATCATATTACAGTGCGCTTTCATCTTTGAAGCGGCCAGTTATCTCCCTAACTTTAAAACTGCTTCAGCCATGTTCCAAATCTTGGGTGCTCATTTTAAGAGGGTTTGACTTTTACTTTAATGTCATGTGAAAATCAGCACAATAATTTCCCTCGACTTATTGGTCGTTTTGTGGTGTAAGGTCACATATTATAAACCAATGTAGAAATATGACCTCTGGAAATTTACTATACACAAGTTCTGGTAAATTACACATCCAGGAATGTAACATCTTAACGGCTTAACTATAAATTCAAAGAAAAACACATGTTTACTTTAATCAAAATTGCAACTATAATAATAAAAGAGAAAACAACATAAATAATCATTGTTATTATTATCATTATAATTATACAAATGATAACTTACAAGCTTTTTGTATCACCTTTTATAAATGTTGGAACTTTCATAATGCTTGTATGCTAATTAATTATTATTGGGGGCAATTGTCATTCTACGTTACATAGTGTATGTATTTTTATGATAGTATGTTATTCAGTCGTTTGATGGTACTCATTCCAAAGTGAAGTCGGATAAGATGATCAGTATTGTTTTCTCTTAGAAATTCATCATAAATGATTGATAATGATAATTGTACCTATTTCTGACAACAAAAACAACTTTCCCTCTAAAAACACTATTTTGCACACAGGCCAGCACTGTATGGGAAGAATGAGTTTGGACTGGCGTTTGGATCGGGAGATTCCAAGAAGAGCAAGAGATGACGAGAAGGAGAATTAAAAAACACTTCTGCAGCAGATGGATGTCACCTAGAAGCGTGGTACCAGTCAGAACAATTGTAGGGACTATGGGACTATGTCAAGGGAAGAATTGATCCACTTCCGATCCATCCGATAAAGGGTTGCCATGCATGTTGAGGCCCGTATCATGATATAGAGGACATGATTATGGTCTTGCAATCGGATCAGGAGATTCCCAGAGGAGCAAGAGATGACGATAAGGAGAATGAAAAAGCAGGACTTTACCTGATGGATATCACCTATTCACCTTGAAGCATGGTGCCAAAAACAGAACAATTGCAGGGATTGCGTCGTCATGTCAGAATGCAGTTAAAGAAATCACAAGGCGGTACAGCGTTGACTGCATGCCATCAGCTCTATAGCTTACATACATGCTCCCTAGAAAAAAGAGATGAAGCTTAGTGCCAAAGTCAGAACAAAGTCAAAACAAAAGGCACTCTGTATAATACAGGTTGGTCCTACGTTGACCGCACACCATGCGATATTTTATAGCATAGCTTACATACATGCTTGCTTTAGGAGAATCTAACAAATCTAAAGCAGGTCTTTAGCCAATGGATATCACCTTGAAGCGTGATGCCAAACTCAGAACCATTGGTAAAAGGACTACTGTCATCATGCCTGGACAATGCATGGCTGGTGGTCAATTTTGACATGCTAACACATGCAATGTCTATGTTCACTGTATGACCTGGAATTTGTGCATATAGCCCCCATATAGCATGCAAATGGTCATCCCGCAGTACCACAGACAAGAAAGATGCAACAGTTAGTACCTCTTTATTTGGAGGGTCAATGTACTTGGAGCACTCTGGTGGTGTCACTTCACTTTGGCTGTGTATTCGCATGATCGTTCACAATGTGAAAAAAAGGGGTACATTTTTCATGTGTTCGCAAAAAAAAAAAAACATCACAGAAATCGAAAAAAAGGGTATATATTTCATGAATATTTTCGCAGAAAATAGAAAAAAGGGTACACATTTTTATAAAAAATTTCAAAAAATTTGAAATTGAAAATTCTCGAATTGCAAAAAATAGGGTGATTTGTACAGGTCTGTTTTTTTGTTAATTTGCTGAAAATGTTTGCAAAATGCTGCAAATAGGGGATCATCCTCCAGAATGATCATGTGTCCTACCTTTGAATACAAAGTGACACCCCTGGGGGAGCAACCTTGTTATAAATAGCTCTGATATAGCTTGACCCCCCCCCCCCCCCTCCCCCTTCTAACAAGCTCTTTTTATTCTAAAATGTTGTACTCTGATATAATAAATAAGGTCATTTTCATGGTCCCAAGCCCCTCATTATAATGAGGTTGTGCATTTCATGAAATCTCTTCTTTCCATAATATGAATTATATACATATACATGTATGTACTATTGCAGTTCAGTGCTAATGATTAACTTTTTCCCAAGGTGGCCATATTGGAAAAGTGAAATAAAGTTGTGCTAACTTTGAACCCAACTGATCTCACTTTGTGTAAATTAACATATTATGAATCTGTGATCAATAAAAGACATTGGAATAAAGATATTGTGTTAGTTCGTAATTGATTTTATAATGCAAATGGTGCACTGTATCTATCGGCTGAAGGGATAGTATAGTTTTGGTCAACTGAATTTTAGTAACCAAAACCTGCTCTTTAACATTACAAACTAATAGTTATAACTCCACCATGCTCGAAAGGTATAACAAATTACAAATGACTAAGTAAAAAGCCTGTTATCATTAAAAAAGAGCTGTTAAAACACAAGGGGGCGCTCTCTAAAAATGCATTGTTTCAAAACCATTTTTTATAAAATTGTACATGTGATGTTTTGTTAAAATAATTATTAAATAGAGAGATCATCAACAACTTTTCAAAAACCTCCGTTGTAAATTTTTGAGAAGTGTATGCATTTCATATTTTGTTCTTATATACAATGTAATCATCAAATAAATGTGGTATCCACATTTATATCTATCTGTCATTAAAATGGTATTCTCTTTCAAATTTGACGCTCAGTTTTTTCATTATCTCACAACACAATTATTTCTTGAAGTGCCCTCTAAACCATGACAATAAGAAAACCATGCAGACAAGTTTGTTTATAAAATGACAAGAATTAAACATTTATTAGATTTTGCTAATGTACAAGTACACAACTGTTGCACATGAATGTACATATGTTCATATGACAAAACACATGATTTGTGAAGATTTACTTGCACTAAGCAAGTATAACAGATATTATAAATAGAGAAATTAACATTGAGATGCAACGTTTTAAAAATGGAAGACTTGGCAAATAAAACAAAACCATCACAAATACAGTTAACAATTCATTCTATTAATTTGAATGCTTGAAGAAAAAAGTTTAGAAACAGCAGCTACTTCATTGAGCATTCATCAGAAATACATATTTGTATGAACTGTCTATTTTATAGTGATAATGGCACAATTCTGCGCTTACTCTGCTCTTACTACAGTATATCTATGGAGTAAGATATCTGTAGCATAACAAGTTAATTTCCGTATTTTGAGTAGCATTATGCAGCGTTATACCTTAGCATTCCTAAAATGTTACTTTTATACCACAACATAGGGATATATCATATATGTGATTGTGATATGCGCGTTATATGTTCCATTTTTATACACATAATTGTCTCGATGATAAAATGCTATCAAATAACACACTTTTCACTCAAAGAATACAGAGTAAATCCATCATTCATAGAGTCTTGATTATTGTTGTGAATTATGCATTTGGAGTACCGTACATTGTAATTGTGAAGAAAAGTGGTATAGCTAGAGGGGGGGGGGGGGGGGGGGGCACCTGCCCTGCAATAATTTGACAAAAACAAGGTCTTGATAAAATGCTATCAACAAACAGTATAACACACTTTTCTCTCAAAGAATACAAAGTAAATCCATTATTCAAAGAGTCTGGATTGTTGCCGTGAATCAAATTATGAATTTGGAGTACTTTGTAATTGTGAAGAAAAGTGGTATAGCTAGAAGGGGGGGGGGGGGGCACCTGAAGGAAAAAACAAGGTCTTGATAAAATGCTATCAACTTACAGTATAACACACTTTTCTCCCAAAGAATACAAGAAAAAAGCTATGTAGACATGTTCATTTTTTATAAACAGACTGTCTTGATAAAATGCTTATAAAGTAAATCTGTAATACTCAAGGAGTTTTGATTACTGCCGTGAATCAAATTGAGTAGTTTGTAATTATGACCAAAAAGTGGCGTAGCCGGAGGGAGGCCATCTACCCACCAATAATTTGACAAAAACAAGGACAAGGGGAAGTTCTTTTATAAAATAAAGAAACACATATACTGTGCTCCCTATCAATTGCATGCAATTCTTCTTCGAGTCTAACTATGCAACGGCACTGGAAAAGAATAAGTGTTACATATCTACATGTAACTACTGTTGCTCAAAACTAACTTTGAAACATTGATTCAAACATATAGGGAAACTGACCCAGAATATATTGTGATTAAAAGTGAGCAAAGAAAAATGGGATTCCAACGGGTTTCGAACCCGAGACCTCCGGATTGCCAGACCGGTGCTCTACCGACTGAGCTATAGAAAACCCTACGACGGCGTTCTTCCCTGAAACCCCTTAATTCATCATTGCTCAAGTGGTCAGAAGCTTTATAAACCCGACATAAACCCGAAGCGGATTAAAATCAACTTGGGGATATATGCGAGGGATCGCCGAAGCGATACAGCTTTTTGTAATAATTAATTCAAACATATAGGGAAACTGACCAAGAATATATTGTGATTAAAAGTGAGCAAAGAAAATGGGATTCCAACGGGATTCGAATCCCGTTGGAATCCCATTTTTCTTTGCTCACTTTTGAAACATTGAAATACATAAGGGATTATTATGATGACCAACAATAATTAAAATGGAAAACTAAACACAGAAATATAAACACTGCTAGCTGTTGCCTTTCTGAGGAACATACAAGGTCCTTTTAACAAATAAAGAAGCAAGGTTTTCTTTTGCAATACTTATTGAATAGTGAATACACTCAAACAAATTTTGCAAAACAGTTTGTCACTGAAAATGAAAAAATATATAAAGTACAACGGATTCAATGACGACATTGGTTTGGAAGGCACTTTGAACAAAAATATAATAACATGATCAAAAAACACATATACGTTTATAATTCTTCTAAATGTTTTTATTTTGCATTTATATTCTTCTAAACGGGTTGGGGCAGAATATTAGTGTCATGCAAACATATATTGCCCATCACTTCCCCATTATTGCACATAAGTCCATGTCTATGTATCCATGAAAAGAGGTATTTGCTACTCTGAAATAGATTTTCCATGTTTTTTATCCTGTTCCCTAATCCCTAATATATTTTGCAATCTCCATAGAGTTAAAGACAGGAACCACCGTGTTCCCTTGGGTAAAAGATTAAATTAAATACCGATCCAAGATTTTGTGTACACTTTTTGCTCCTGTGAAATGGTGTGTATGCAGTAGAGACCTGGTTCTAGAGTTTACAAAAGTATATATCTCAATATAAATCAAGCTTCAAGCTTGCATTGCCAGTAAGTCATGTGTATCCCTGCCTTAAATATGTACAGGTGTTATGAATCATGTATTGATGTCTTCAATATGCAATGTATTGTTTTTACATTTGCAGGAATATAATAAATACAGTCAACTCCGCGTAAGTCGAAGTCGCATATATCGAATAATCGCGTAAGTCGACGATTATAAAAAGTCCCGATTTATTGTCATACACTTGCGTGTGTTATTCCTCTGCATAAGTCGATTTTTGTAAGTCGAATTATCGTCTAAGTCGATCAAATTCCTTGTACACTTTCAAAACAAAACATGAAATTCGCATCGCATAAGTCGAAGCAATAATTTACTGACGCTCCTTAGCTCTCTTCTTATCTCGCATCTCTCTCTTCCTCTCTTTTGCTCTCCCTTTCTCCTCTTGATACTTGATTTTGCAGTACCTACGCTTGCACATGATTAACCCCCTATTACGAACGTCGACGAGTCAAGCCATGTGTATGTAGTGCATGCAGTGTAAGCCAAGTGTATTCTGTGTGTGCTACGGTATCTGTGTGTACGGTGTGTTTGTATGTGAAACACACTGCGTGTGGGATGATACAATGTATGAGTGTGTGTTTGTAAAGTACTGTTTGAGTTGAAAATACATGTGATCAATCCAAGGAGATCCTTGATGTGACCTACCAGTGACCCAGCTATCTCCAGGCCACGTGCGTTGGAAAGCTTATGTTTGGGTGGTTTTTTATCAACCGATATGTTGAGTTCTGTGTACATGAAAGTTTAGTTGTGTGTGTGTTTTTCTTTTTCTGGATGCCTGTGCGCAACGATCGGCCCGCTGTGCTAAGCTGCTACGACTAGCCAGAGAGGTGTAGCTATAGCAGCGCGTGGTAGGGGCCACAACATACATTTACGTAAGTCAAATTTTCTTCGACTTACGCGCAAGTCGAATATCGCCTAAGTCGAAGTGTTTCACACGGTCCCGTCGAGTTCGACATACGCGAATTTGACTGTAAGTGGAAAATAATAATGGCCATGGGCAATAACAATGTAATAACTGAATAGTCATTTACAATGGCATGAAAATGGGGAGTTAATGTATGATCAATTTCCTACAAAAATGGAAACTGCTTCAGTGTCCCTTTCATAACCAGCAGTTAAAAAAAGCAATATCTGATTGATCAAATGTGGTCAATTTCCTACACAAATGATAACCAAGAATGTTGGTCACCATCTAAAGCTTTATAGGGTATTGCTATTTGGTATTGCCTGTTTAGGGTTTGTAGACTGCAAAAGTTCCCTCTCTTAATTTCTACCACTGGCACAAAAGTGAGTGATACACAATGTGAAATGCCTCTCCATATTTAAGTTGATATTCAGATGGGTTTATTGAATTCTCTGCAGGACTTGCTCTTGCCATTTTTCCTGGTGGCCTGCATGCCATAGCAACTAAATCATGACTTTCAGGTAACCGAATGGATTTTCTGGTGCCCAAAATGTTGCATCAATACATCATCAACACCATTATCATGATTGTCGTAATTAAAGTTAGAGTGGCCAATCGGGCCACCTATTTGTAATTTTCAGGTGGCCGGACAGTATACCTAGCAGCCATAGGCACCCGATCCATGTCTAAAATTGCCATCTTCCCTTGTAATAACACATATCCAATGCTCAAAATTAGCACAGGCCCGCTGGTCCGGGGCCAATTAAAAATAAGCTTTGGGCCGCCAAATTTCATTGATGATTAATTCCACTGGCACGAATGGGCAACCAGATATCACATAACTTGTAATGTTTTTCTTTGTTTGGGGCTACCAGATTCAGGTTTCGGGCCACTAGAATTGTAAACGTCATATTGATTTGTAACATTGACATATCTGTAGGTGGTTAATCAAACTCTTCGAGCTGGGGGTCTTCTTGCTCTCCATCCTGTCTATTGAGGGGTTCCAGTGTCTGTAGTAGATCTCTCATTGCGTCCATGACAGCACCTACCCCTTGCCGAAGGTTGCTGTTCTGATGCAGGTAGCCTCCTGCCGCTCCTAAATCAGCATCGTTCGCATCCTCAGGAAAATCTACATAATCTCCTGGGTTCTGAAACAAAGGATTTAAAAAAGAAATGTAACAAAAATATGAGGATAATAAATGGGATTGGTGGAAGATGAATTGATAATTATACATGTACAGCACAAATTCCCTAATAGCATCTAACTTGGCCCCAAGTCCCTGCCTGGGGTTACTGGTTACTGGGGATTTGATGCAGGTAGCCTCCCGCGACTCCCAAATCAGCATGTATGCATCCTGGGGGAAGTCTAAAAAATCTCCTGGATTCTGCAATAAAAAAATTAATTAAATATCTTATTATAGTAAACAATATAATGTAATTAATTAATTATTCTATGATAAAAATGAAGGAGCAGACAAACAAACCAACAAAGAAACCAGCAGCCAACCAAACATATGAAGAACAAATAATCAACTTAATTAATCATTTGTGACCTTACACCACAAAACGACCGTTATGTCGCTGTGGTAGTTTCTCTTTTATTAGCTAAAATAGGTAAATTTTGTTCAAAATATGAGATTTATGATTTTGGTATTTCCTGAATAAGCATATCTTAATCTAGCTTCTGTAACATTTTGAGCGTCGGAAATCATGTTTAAATATAATTTTTCATCCAATAAATGTGATCGTATTACAGCCCTTTAATGGAATCTGATCTTTTAAATGGCCCGTTTCTCCCTTATTTTAAAGATGCTTCAGCCATATTCCAAATCTTTGGTGTTCATTTTGAGAGGGTTTGCTTAGTCCAAATGTGACGAATGATATACCATTCTAAAGGTAATGACTTCTATGTTAATGTTTTATGAAAATCAGCAAAATCAGTTTCCCCGACTTATTGGTCGTTTTGTGGTGTAAGGTCACATTTAATCAATCAATCAATCAATCAATCAATCAATCACTAGGTCGGTCGGTCGGTCGGTCGGTCGGTCGGTCGGTCGGTCGGTCGGTCGGTCGGTCGGTCGGTCGGTCAATCAATCAATCAATCAATCAATCAATCAATCAATCAATCAATCAAACAATCAAACAATCAAACAATCAAACAAACGAGCTAGCAAACAAGCAAACAATCATTGAATGGATGAATGAATGAATTAGTCAGTCAGCCAGTCTACTAGTTAATCAAACACTGAATCAAGCATAGAATAAATCAATATAAAAGCACTTTAGATTCATCCTGCTGATATGTGCTTAGTAAAATTTAAGTAGCTAATCATAGCATATAATTCAAATACACACACAGTACAATAAACTTACAGGAGGGACGTAGGAAGGCACTATTGATCGCAAGAACTCTGCAAAGACTCCTCCACTCGCTCTGGTTGGTCTTGGTGGCCGACTGTAAAATTGAGCAAAGAAAGACTAGTATGTTTAAATTGACAGTTACATTAACTTGATTTATACATAATTCATGGAAAATCATTTTAATTAAGCAAGTAATCATCTGATCATGAATTGTGTTTAGGGATGCTATGAAAGTGCATACAAAATTACACAAGAATTGATTGGACACGGAACAGTTTGAGCAGTCCCTGCTGTTTGTGAAAGAGGGTAACATGACATACCGAGAATGTGAGGTGAGAAAATTATTTGAATTATATATCATTTGCAGAATATATATGTACATGTATGTTTAACTCTAAACACTACTAATAGTGCTTCCTCATTATGATAAAAACATACCTTGGTGGTCTTGTGTATGAGGTAACACTGTCCTTCGCTGGCAGAGGGTCATAGGACATCATGGGGGTACGGGCAAGCTCTGGGGGCAGGGTTAGCTTCACTCCAAGGTGTTCGGATATTTTTTATTTTTTTAAAGAATATATATATATATATCTATTACCAATACAACTGATAATACTTCCTTATGATAAAGACATACCTTGGTGGCCTTGTGTATGAGGTAACACTGTCCTTCGGTGGCAGAGGGTCATATGACATCATGGGGGTACTGGCAAGTTCAGGGGGCAGGGTTAGCTTCACTCCAAGGTGTTCGGATAGAAACATTTTTTTTTTTTTTTAAAGAAGATATATATATATCTATTACCAATACAACTGATAATACTTCCTTATGATAAAAACATACCTTGGTGGTCTTGTGTATGAGGTTACACTGTCCTTCGGTGGCAGAGGGTCATAGGACATCATGGGGGTACTGGCAAGCTCCGGGGGCAGGGTTAGTTTCACTCCAAGGTGTTCGGACAGGAAGATGTGACGGTAGATGTTGAGGGGCGTGCCAACATACCGAGACTCTCTCCTGACAACAATAACAACAGAAATCAAGGATCAGTTTTGTGATGTCAGCAAATTTACAAATCTTTCACCCTTGTTACAGACTCGTTGTCATAGATTAGTTAGTAAATCACTTTCTAACATACATGTATTTTACACAAAATATTTGTGATGCGTTTTGGAATGAATTGTGGCTATATCCGCCCAGCCAAGCAATTAGGGGCAGTACATTGTTGATACCTCTATATCAAGTTAAAGTGATCCGTCTTTGTAATTGGGCATTAGAAATCAAAGGTAATTCAGTGGCAGGGTCAGTTTCACTCCCAGGTGTTCGGAGAGGAATATGTGACAGTAGATATTGAGGGGTGTGCCGACATAGCGTGACTCTCTCCTAATGAAAACAAATATTAAACATCTTTCATTAAACAATCAAGTGAATTGTAAAATGTCTGAATGAGTAGTAGTCATTAGAAGGTTATTAATTTTTGATAAAAAAGGGAATTAAAACGGGACAGACGACCAGACGAACGGTCAATCCCCAAAACATTATGCCTCTGGCTACTTCATTGCCAGGAGCATACAAGAGCCATTAATTTAAAACTTTGTGTACTGGAATATTAGCATGAGCCAAAGTACCCTTCAGGGTTTATCAACCAAAATACAATTACAAAGCCACATTGGAAGCTACAGCAGAACAAAGAAAGAAACTAACAAATAACAAATACTTCTCCCAATTGTACTAGAGCTTGAAATAAACAAAGAACACAAAGGCCAGAATTCTCATCAGTGGCTCAACTTGTGCCTGGCCTAAAAAGACAAAGACTACCGGTAACACTTTGCACCAAGCTGACTTATTGTCTTGTTGCTATGGTCCCTGGAGATATTATAATGGTTTCCTTTCATTCCTTTGAAATTTCAGTCATAGTATAAAAGGTCACCAGCAATACAATGTCCAGGGTGATCTAGAATGCAACTATACTATGACTGAATTTCAAAGGGCCCATTGTCCTGCTGCATATAATCAGAACTCAAGGGATTGACTGAATAATGAAAGGAAACCATTATAATATCTCCGTGGACCATAGCAACGAGACAATAAGTCTGCTGGTGCAAAGTGTTACCGGTAGTATTTGTCTTTTTAGGCCAGGCACAAGTTAAGCCACTGATGAGAATTCGGGCCAAAGTGTACAAATATCGCTATTACAGCTACTACAAACATAAACTATAATAATGGCATACTTCTCTCTGTAGTCGGCTGCCTTTGGGTCCTTGGCATCGACTCTGTTGACGACCTCCCGGGCATTCCTCTCCAGCCAACTCATGCTATCACTCTCCTTCCAGAAGGAGTAGTTTCTTGCAACAAACAGAGCAACCAGCTGGGGCAAGGCTGTCTCCTTCCTGCAACAAAAATGGAAAGATAATCACTATAACAAACAACAATTGTGATGATGATGATGATGATGATGATGATGATGATGATGATGAAAAAGATAATACAAATAATTGTTCCATCAATAGGACAAGGACTTCTTACTGGCCATGAACAGAGCAACCAGCCAGGGCAAGGCCGTCTCCTTCTTGCAACAAAAATGTTAAGATAGTAATGATAATAACAGCAAAATTAACTAGAACGTAGCACTCAGGGAGTGCATACATCCACCAATACACCAATTTTTTAAATATTCCAAGGTCAGAGGTCAAGCTCAAGGTCATGCAAGGTGCACCTTTCCATAAGCTATAATTAGAGTAAAGTCTGAAGTTATTATGACGAATAGAAGCAAAGTTATGGCCAAATAAGTAAATTTTACATTTTGTGGGATAATGACCTTGACCTTTGACATTGAACATTTATTCGGTTCTATTCCAGAAGGACAGGAAGCTTCCATGAAAAATTGGCCGAGATATCTGTGAAATTGTGCGCAGGTGACTGTTCAAGATCAAACAAACAAACAAACAGAACCGAAAAACATAACCTCCTGCCATTTCGTTGTCGAACGTAATCATAGTAATGATGACGATGATGAAAAAAAAATTTTTTTACCTAAATGTATGTTTTTAAATATTTTGTCAGACAATATTATGTTTATGCCACTGATTTGGTTTGCTTATGATAATGCATTAACAGAACTGTAAAGCCAGATTGATGATGATGATGATGATGATGATGATGATGATGATGATGATGATGATGATGATAGAGATAATACAAATAATTGGTCCATAAATATACAGTAGAACATCTTCAACACAGAACTTCTTTAACATTTCTCGCAACTCTCCTTTCATCACGAGAAGTATCTGGCCCCAAACAGAGCAACCATCTTTTGATGGATCCATACCGTAATCAATCATGCACACAAAGTGCACAATTTCAACTCCCTGGGAAGCATTCCTCTCGATCGATATACAGGTTTAAAAACAGTAGTTTACTCTGTAGGGAACAATTTTTGCAGCTTCTATTGGCAGGTTGGCTTCTCTACATGGTTGGCCATATAGGTTTGACTGTACACACTCTTGAATTTTAAAATGAAGTTTGTTCTAGGCCTGACCTAGATAGCAACAACTTGTGTTTTCAAAGCGTACAGCTACTGACTTTTATATAAGACGGACAGCTTGTTACAATGGATTTCTTCATGAAATCTGCATGGCATTTCACTGCAGTCTGAAACTGCTCTACTCAACAAATCATGGCATGTTTGCCATTTGCTGACATACAATGCAAGTGACGCCACTTGCATGTTTGAGGTACTGCGAAAAAAAGTATTTTACACTTACCCAGATTGTTTTTGCGCATTGAAGAAAGGGTGATTAGCTATCGCTGCATCGGGCTGAATACTGCACTTCTCTAACAGAGCAAGTAGTACCTGGTTAAAATAAAAGAGACACAAAGACAATGGTTTGAGATGTATATAATATTTACTTCGCTTGTTTAACAGAGTACAAAACAGTTTTGAGATCTAATACTGCACTTTTTTAATAATGTGATATAGTAAACAACAGCTAATAAGGCAATATATAAATCAAGCTCAAATATAGGCATTTATTTGTCTAGCAGAGTTTTAAAAAAGGGCTCGCGGTATACAAATAATACACTCTTTTAACTTTGGAAATGGTCTAAAACCATTCAAAAGTTAAACTCGTGCATCCAATTCTTACCGATCCACGAAATATGCCTGTGCAGCATTTGTTTGATAAAATGGGTGCTAAAAATGCAAACATCAAACTAAAGTGAGCCATGCATCAGTAAAAACTTTTACACGCTAATTGACCAATCAGAATGCAGGGATTCTTTTACCCATTTTACAATGTGAGACGACACACTGCCCTTGTCTCATATCTCATCCTCACAGGGTCAACATTGGTGGCACCAATCAAGGTCTTGGGCCTTATTAAATGCATTGATAGTTTTTCAATTTGTCCATAAATACATATCTTTTGCTATATCAGACTTCTTTCATTATGCCCCTTGCCATTTATCATGCTTATGTCAATGCTGGTGGTAATATAGACAAATAAGATAAGGAGAGGTCATATTTTGGTATCTCACATTGTTTGAAGTCTATATAATTTTTCAGTCTACAATAAGTTTGTTTGTTTACATGTCTCGGTTTTGTTCGCTTTCGTTCATTTAAAAGGAGATCTTTATAAGCGCAGTAGAATATATATTTATAGTAGCCGCACTACACAAATGTTCATATTATTATATTCATACATTTATATTAAAGTAGCTGAACTATTTCTTACTGATGGGAACATAAGGAGTGCATCTTGAAGCATGCTATCAGCTCTGCTTGTATCCGGCTTCTCTGAAGACGATGCTGATGATGATGATGATGCTGCTGCTACAGATGACGACATCGATGCTGTCATTAATGATGATGTGGAGGAGGAGTTGATGTTGTAGAAGTGTGCCATGGCGATGGAGAAGGCCCAGTTGGGGAGCAGAGACAAGTTCCGGTGTGCCTATGGGGAAAGCCAAGAGGAAGAAAGAAGATAAACACAATACTCAGGGCTCGACACTAACACTGGCCCAGGAAGGTCCCGAAAGGGGGGGGGGGGGATTCTGACCAGCAAAATTGCACATTCTTTAGATGGCCTAATAAGGTTAACTAGATCAACTTTAGCAATAGAATTGTTGTTTTTGCAGACAGATATATGATAATTACCTGTAATGTGATATTGTGTGCATACAAATAAAAATTTCACACACAAGTAAAATATTGTCATAAATTGCAACTGATAAGCTTATAGTAATACTTGTTTATGTGAGATTTGTAATATTACATTATATGTATGTATGATTTATTTTTATATGGTTTTGCCAATTATGTAGTATTATTCTACATTATAGCATGTCAATGCATGTATACAAAAAGAATGTCCAACGTGAGACAAAATAAAATACAAATTGCAATTGAATAGAAATTGAAATGATGACTTACAAAGTTAAAATAATATTCTGGAAGCACATATTTCAATGGTTGTTGATGGAATGCATTTTGATAACAAATCACTTTCAACTATCAAGGGAATCACTTTGAATGTCTGTTCCATCTCAAAACTTACATCCCACTCCTCAAATATTTTGATGAGGAAGTCAAACTGGTCTGTCTTCAAGGCATAGTAGTCTATCATCAGCAACACACCGAGAGGGTCTTTGGACGGTTCGAGTCTGCAAAGATAAATCAAGCAATAAACTTATACACACAATGAATATATTGCAACCCATGTTCATAAATGAAAAGAAATAGTTTTGATCAAATTCAGAATTTAAAGCTTCAGGATTAGGGTTTAGGGTTGCAGTTTGGGAAATACCGTATTATTCATTAGACCAAATGAGCGGAAGACAAAATGGGTTTAAACTGTGTCACTAAGTGACAAATAAACCCACACTTTGGTTAAAATAAACAATCCACACAGATAACAAACGTTGGCAACTACTTACGCAAGTAGAAGTTTACTGAACTCCAACGCTGTCCTATTGCACCCCTTCTGACCCAGGTAAGTGAGATGCTTGAACAGAGCGAGGAAAAAGCCTCTATTCTCTGAGCGTTTGTACTCCAGCTGACAGTTTCCCTCGGCGAGACTGAACAGGGTGTGGAAGGCACATTCACAGGTGTATAGCGCCCTCTCTGTTGAAACAGAAAACAAAAGAGATATTGAGTAGTAATTAATATAATTATAATTTAGTAGTAGTAGAAGTAACATAAGTTGTAGTATTAGCAATAGTAGTAGTTGTACTAGTAGTAGTAGTATACAAATGATGCACAGGCATGAGTGGATCGGTAAGAATTGGATGCACGAGTTTAACTTTGGAATCCCACGAGCACAGCGAGTGGGTTTTAGACCATTTCCAAAGTTAAAAGAGTGCATACAATTCTTACCGATCCACGAAATATGCCTGTGCAGCATTTGTTTTATAAAATGGGCGCGAAAAAATGTGAAAATCAGACTTTTTCCCAGTAATGGCTAAATTGGCTAAATTTACCGACCCATGGCATCAAAAGTACTGACCCATGGCTTCAAAAGTACCGACCCATGGCAGCAAAAGTACCGACCCATGGCTGGGGGGAAAAAATGGATTTTCAAATGTTTTATTTATTTTTATTTTTTTTAAATGATATAAATTTTTTTTCTATCAAGCCTGTGCAGCATTTGTTTTATAAAATGAGCACAAAAAACTAAAAATCAAGCTAAAGTGAGCCATGCATCGGTAAAAAACTTTTACACGCTAATTGACCAATCAGAATGCAGGGACCCATTTTATAATAGTAGTAGTAGTAGTAGTAGTATCAGCAGCAGCATCTGCAGTTGTAGTGGTAGTGGTGGTGGTGGTGGTGATGGTGGTGGTGGAGGTGGTGGTAATGGTGGTGGTGGTTGTGGTGGTGATAATGGTGGTGATAATGGTGGTGGTGGTGGTGGTAGTCTTAGTAAAAAGAAGCAACATTATTTTATTACCACTAATTACTATTACCATCATTATTATTATTGTTTGTAATGAACAATAACTATAAACACTCCCAACTTTTATTATGCTATTGAGGAACATACATCAATTGACTAAGAAACAGAGGTACACTTACCCATGAGGTCTACTGCTGTGCCCGTATCATCATTCATTCTGGAGATCTCACTCAGCTGAAGCAAACTGTCAACATGGTAGGGATATCTGTTCACAATTTCCTGCATTTAAGGAAACACAAAAACATGTACACAGAAATAGTAAAAATGACAAAAAAAACAAATATAAAAGATACAGATAATATAGAAAAGTTCAATGAAATAAGCAATTACAAATCTTTACAATGCGACCAGAATATCTCTAATTTAACATAACGTGGTAATAAAATGAGTTATTGACAAATTTTTTGTTTAAGTCGAAGAACCTTTCAAACTGAAGTAAGACGAGTAATCTTACCATGATATAGTCTGAATGTAAAGTCCTGGGGGGGTGTTTCACAAAGATCCTAAGTTGAACTTAACTCTAAGTTGGACTTTAAAATTATGGAAAGCATGTTAGTTTCTTTGAAATTTGTTTGTACAAGTTCTTTAAAAAGGCATGAAACGATGGTCTAAATCATTAATATTTTCTATTATCAAGGAGATTTCATGTTCTTGATAATTTACGAAAAGTAAAAAATACTTAAATTTTTGCTTCTGAATATATTTTATTTCAAGGCTACAAATTACTTACCATACTTTTTAAGTCCAACTCGAGTTAAGTTCAACTTAGGATCTTTGTGAAACACCCCCCCAGAGATGTAAGTAGCACCACAAAAGAAATCTGGAAAATTATCATGAGCGAGCAGGCTGTGTGCTAACATACTGCTCATAGAAAGTAAAGTTGAACATTTCATTTCAAATGAAACAGATTCTCAGTTTAACACACATTTTCATACCACATATCAGCTGTTCTTGGGGTCAATAATTTCTCAATCAATTTGTTAATACAATAATAGTTTTCAGTTGAAAAATGTAAGGAGAAGTAAACAAAATCTGGAATTCCAGATTATTCCGGAAACCATACATCCCTGAAAGTACTATCAAACTAAAGTAAGAGACGTTATATTACCATGATGTTGCCTGGGTTCATGGATTCCACTGCATCAAGGAAGTCAAACTGCGCCGTCTGGTAATCCTTGGAGTGCTCAAACGTAAACATCTCGTACCTAAGCAAGGTGACAAAACAATAGTAACAACGGTAAAGGACAAATCATTGCACACAAACAAATGTCACAAAGTATATATGAAAACTAGATGGATCTTCGACTGCGCGCAGTCGAAAATGATGCCTCTGCCATTACGCGATTTATATCAAGCCCAAATCAACATGTACACTGAATTAATTCTGTCAACTCAATTTTGATGGATCTTGACATATCACAATTATGAGCTATAAGTGACCTTGACCTTTGACCTCATGACCCCCAAAATCTAATCAGTTCACTGGCTCTCCAAGGAACATACATGTACCAAGTTTGGTCAGAATCCGTCAATCCGTTCTTGAGATAACGCGATCACGAGCTATTTTTGCATATATAATGAGCTCTGTGACCTTTGACCTTTGACCTCATGACCCCAAAATCTAATCAGATCATCGGCCCCCCAAGATACATACATGTACCAAGTTTGGTCAGAATCCGTCAATCCGTTCTTGAGATAACGCGATCACGAGCTATTTTGGCATATATAATGAGCTCTGTGACCTTTGACCTCATGACCCCAAAATCTAATCAGATCATCGGCCCCCCAAGATACATACATGTACCAAGCTTGGTCAGAATCCGTCAATCCGTTCTTGAGATAATGCGATCACAATCTATTTTTGCATATATAATGAGCTCTGTGACCTTTGACCTTTGACCTCATGACCCCAAAATCTAATCAGATCATCGGCCCCCCAAGATACATACATGTACCAAGTTTGGTCAGAATCCGTCAATCCGTTCTTGAAATAACGCGATCACGAGCTATTTTTGCATATATAATGAGCTCTGTGACCTTTGACCTTTGACCTCATGACCCCAAAATCTAATCAGATCATCGGCCCCCCGAGATACATACATGACCTAAGTTTGGTGAAAATCCGTCAATCGGTTCTTGAGATCACGAGAACGGGACGTACGGACGGACGGACAACCCGAAAACATAATGCCTCCGGCTACTTCGTTGCGGAGGCATAATTAAGTTTAACTTCCCGGGATCTAGTTACTTTGTATGTGCAAAACTGACAAAGGGTTGATAAAATAGGTATTTCTGTGATCTGATACACTATGTCCGATGAGTGATGTGTGAAAATTCCATGGTAAATGAATGCCATACGACCACGTAATGAGCATACAAATGCAAAGTGATATCTGCGATCTCATTGCTCTGACTTTGTACACAGTTGAAAGTCTCCTAAGGAGGGCGAATTTCAAAACCTTTCACAACCACTAGAGTTCTTGGTAAGTTTTGTGAATTTTGACAATGTTACTAGATCCCTCTAAAACATATTTTAGAAAACAATAATACTTATAAATGCTGTCAAGCACATGAAATGTATTCATCAAAGACTAGATGGATCTTCGACTGCGCTCAGTCGAAAATTATGCCTCCGCTATCAAGCAATGTTTATATCAAGCCAAAATTAACATGCACTGAATTAATTCAATGTAAACTCAAATTTGATGGTAATTCATCAACCAGATCTTGAGATATCACCTTCACCTTTGACCTCATGACCCCAATATTGTAGCGCTGCATTGGCTCCATAAGATACATTCTGGTTCCAAGTGTGATTGAAATCTGACATTCATTTCTTGAGTTTTTACAATTACAAGCTATTTCACATCTATGAATTATGTGACCTTGAACTTTGACCTCATGACCCCAAAATTGAATGGCTACATCAGTCCCCTAAAATACATTCAGGTACCAAGTTTGATTGAAATCTGACATTGTTCTTGAGATTTTGCGATTGCAAGCTATTTTAGCATGTATTTATAGAGTCCTGTGACCTTGACCTTTGACCTCATGAACCCCAAATTGTATGGCTTCATTGGCTTCCTAAGATACATGCAGGTACCCAAGTTTGATTGAAAGCTGACATTCGATTCTTAAGATTTTGCCATTACAAGCTATTTTTGCATGCATTTATTGAGTCATGTGACCTTGACCTTTGACCTCAGGACCCCAACATTGTATGGCTTTATTAGCTCCCTAAGATACATTCACATACCAATTTTGATTGAAATCTGACGTTCGGTTCTTGAGATTTTGCCATAAAAAGCTATTTTTGCATATATATTGCGCCCTGTGACCTTGACCTTTGACCTCATGACCCCCAAAATCTATTCAGATTATTGTCACCCCAATATGTACACTCATACCAAGTTTGAAATTGATCCGTCAACCGGTTCTTGAGATATCGCGAGAACGATAACGGGACGTACATACGTACGGACGTACATGTACGTACGGACGGACAACCCAAAAAAAATAATGCCTCCGGCCACTTCGTTGGCGGAGGCATAAAAATCAATCAGGAAAGAAAAACAAATCATGCACCCAACTAAGTATTCATCATGAACATGTTAAAGTTCTCTAACACAGTTAAGTCAGTTAAAGGGACAGATCCACTTTTACAAAACGTCTGAACAGCTTTCAGTTGACGGATGGGGATCAATGTAACACGCAAAAAAAAAATCAGAGCGAACAGCCCTCTAATTTGGATTCTACGAATGAAAAACGAATGCGTCCCTCCATTTAAACTATATATCGGTCAATAAAGGAGTTCAACTGATTTAGCATAATATTACA
The DNA here is from genome assembly GCA_037951105.1 of Echinarachnius parma. NCBI lineage: Eukaryota > Metazoa > Echinodermata > Echinoidea > Clypeasteroida > Echinarachniidae > Echinarachnius > Echinarachnius parma. The sequence goes on along the minus strand of JBAMJV010003865.1, from coordinate 15,275 downwards.
ACAATATAGTACTAATTCTCGTAAAGGTATTGTGAAGCCGACATTTGTTAACGAATGTCACGGAAAAAGATCTCAAAAAGAAAGAATATATAATTACATGTAGTCAGTTTAAGCGAAGTTTGGGTATTTTGCTTCGTAAACGCTCACACATTAGTACTTATGCGCGGCTCACGTAGCTAGCGGGGGTCACGTAGGGGTCATGCATACCGATCTTGCACTCCGTGAAATCTATGTACGAACTTACTCACCGGCCAAAAATACGTATGTACATAATTAACCGACGTCCCTCAGTTTATTTAGTTTTAGGTCTATAACTCCACGAAAAAGAGATTTCAAGCCCTAATTTTTTCAGGCATGCTATTAAATGACATTTCCTTTCATATAAGACAATAACCTCGCAACTTTTGAATTTTGGCTTGCAAAAGTGGATCTCTCCCTTTAAGCAATGGTGTTACTCAAAGCACATATAGCTGGCTGAGCTGTTAGCTAAAGGTCAGACCAAGTGATTCATCATCATAACAGATGACCAAAGCAATTTACAATCATAGACAGTTGTGTCATTAAAACATCACATCACATCACACCACAGCACATTGCTGACATTTGAATCATCAAAAAAACTGTGATCAACTTACAATGGTCAGATAACATATCACCCAACTGACAAACATACACAGCTCACCATTATCTAACTTTCCATTTCAACCTATCACGCATGTGCTAGAAAATTCATTAAAATACGTAATGCACTACACATCCTGGCCCAAATGTTCATCAGTGGAACAACTTTAGTCTAGGTTAAAAAGACAGAAATTAATAGTAACTTTTCAAACCATGTCGGAACTGTGAAATTTGACTGGTCCTTTGACTTCATTATATATGCAAATCTCTCTACAAAGGCATCCAGACAAAGTGAAGGTAAAAAGGGTAAAAGGGCCTTGACATTCCAGTCATAGAACTATACGAATGGTCACTAGGGGGGCAGGGGCCCAATAACGGACCAGCGACATTTAGCATGGCAATTAGCATCATTGGCTCTAACTCATTGATGTCAATATACTAGAATTGCATACAAATCAACAGAACATAGCAGAGCACAGATACCGCCCTTACTCATTCAACCATAAAGGATTACAAAAGCATATCTAGAGATCAGTGGAACTGGGGCTGGTCCTGGGTCATGATCGTGATCTAGTAGTATTGTATACAGTAGTATACAGTAGTATTGCATCCTGGCTCATCTAGGACACGATATTACTTGTGACTGGTTATACTATGACCGGAATGTCAAGAGACACTTTATCCTGATGCCTTTACAGCAGAAATAGAGGGATTAATTGAATAATGAAAAGAAACAACTAGAATATCACTGGTGGCCACATGACAACCATCAATGGGCTAGTGAAATTGCACAGGTGTGAAATCGTTCCACTGGTTACCAGGAATTTCTTTTAAGCCCAGACTAAATTTGTACCCCTGTTGAGAATGTGGGCCTCTGGGTTATATTGAATTCCCTACCTTCCTTCTGATGTCAAATGCTGCATTGAGAGGCCTGTAAAATGAGACAAAGTAATACAGACATTATCATTAGAGTAAAACAAAACAGTGAAAAGAAGTTACTATTGTTTGTGATTTATTTGGTGAACCAACCAGTACCCAGGACTTTATTTCCTGTACCGGTAATTTTCAGTTATCCATATTTTTACTTGCCCAAATTGGCAACAGATTTTTAGAAAATTTTCTTTGTTTGAGGTCACTGGATTCAGGCATTAAGGGCAACCATAATTTGAGAAATCTTTTATTTTACTTGCCTGACTGGGCCACAAGAAAAATAGTGAATTAGAATATAGCATTGCTACCTGTCTTTGACATCTTGGGCCATGTTGACTTGGGTGTGACGAGCCAAGATGACTTCTGGTACGCTCTGTTTCTTCCTCTTTGTCTGTGAAAGAAACAACATAGCATCAAACCTGTGTATATATAGCGATGACCTATTAAGGGAAACAAGAATTATGGCCACATAGACAGGTGACCTTTTCACACAGGATCATTAACACTGTTTTCTCTGCAAGGGGTCACTCTTGGTGGCCAGGTTTGCTTGTATTGCATAATTATACAATTGAATTGTAAGTTGATGTTGATCCGGAAGTGTTAGACTAGCAATATTTAAACGCTCTTGTCCAATCATGACTCTTGACAAAATGCCCAAAGATTTTCATCTAAGGATATTCACATGAAGATAAATCTGAATCTGAATCTGAGAGTATATTCTGCTATATTGATTAAGAATGACCTACAAATTGTCCAATCTGAATGATGGTCTTGGTAAGAGTCATCAAAAAGATATCACACAAAATATGTAGAAGTGGTGTCACTTTTTAATTTAAAAATCTTTGACCAGGTATCTCTTTAAAAACCCAACAACGATACAGCATGCAATCTTTTAGCGTTATTGTACATTTTATATTTTGTTGTTCTAATTACCTCTGTTTGTTCTTTATCATGTTTGGACCAAATTTTCTTCTCAGCTATTTCTCCAGGTTAAGATGTTCTAGTGCCACACCCAGTAGAGGCTTAGGGTGCTTATTAGTACTAAATTATTATCATTATTATGACTAAATTATTATTATTACTGAATTATTGTTATTGTTATTACTGAATAACTTTTGGCTCCTATATTTACCTCTGCTCGTTCTTTACGACGTTCGCACCAAATATTCTCCTCAGCTCATTCTCCGGGTTGAGATGCTTGTGTTCCACACCCAACAGAGGCTTGGCATGTCCTGCCCTTGACCCATGATCAGCACTGACCGCCGAGCTGGCAGACAGCTGTGGGTTGGACTGTAAAAGTTCATTGACCTCTCTGATGCTGGCATCGATTTCATCTTCCTAGTAGGTATGGGAAAAGGGATACACGCAAATAAATTACATTTCTTATCCTCCTAGATGTTAAACTCTTGTAATATATGTGTGAATGATTTAAATGTTTTCACTTTAAAGATATATATACACATTAAGGCTGAGTCGGTTCGGTCGATCACACCGGTTACCGACCGTTTCAATCGGGACCCGGTTTCGTTATATCGGTAACGGTGCCCCGAAAAAAAAAAAAAAAAAAAAAAATGTTAAAAAAGAAATTAAGATTATCACTTAATGTAGCGGAATTCAAGTAAAAACGGGGCAATTGATATCATTTACTTTAAAGAGTGGTTATTTTCGAGAAATTCTTGGTTCGTTATTCGTTTGACAGTCAGAAATTGAACAGGAAGCGCAAAATTGCTAGTCATTTGAACGATATTATTGGCGGATGTGCACACAAAGTTAGTCCGATACTCCAGGGGAGTTGTCTGATGGATCTTCGTATGATCCAGCTGATGAGCCAGTGCATTCAAAAGTGGCTCAAAATACGTATTTTGGTAATTTGCAACATTTTAAAATGTTTTGATATTCTACTTACAGGATTTCATGGCGTTTGATAGCTGAACAGAAACAAAAATGAGCCCCAAAACAATGAAAACAATTACGCAAAATATCGATAAAAAACGGCTACATGTATAACGTATGGCGGATGAATTAACATAGCTCCGTCGCGGAAGGATCTCGCGTAAGAAAAAAAGACCTGTAACCTGCACGCAAAGTATACGAGCGATATGCATGAAACAGCGGCTCGAAAACTTGCTGCTAGCTAGCTACAACCGATCGATTTCTAGGTCCAATTTACTTCGGAAAAAATACTTTTCTTGCAAAACTGAATTCTGGATAGACTGTAACTATTTTCCCGTAAAGATTGATATGTAAATTCATAAAAGCCTCAGTATTTGTTATGTTATTTGCATATAAAAAGAGCAATATAAGCCCCAAACAGTGCATTTTTGCCGATGCTTGCACGATTGTGTGATTTTACCCGTCCGAGTTTCGACGGTAAAAATTTATCGGGATACCAGTTCCCGACCGGTAAAAGTTTATAGGGACCCGGTTCCGAATATATCCGACATGACTCAGGCTTAATACACATGAATATTAAGAGAGAAGTAAATATGTGAGATAGAGAACTTTTTGTTTCATTTCTTAGTTTTGATTCAAATGTATTATGTTTGAACTTAAAAGTTTATATTGTATGTCCAATGTAAGTGAAATGTGTTTTCAACTTTTCTTTACTTCATTGTTAATGATTATTATTCAGAATAAATGAGTACTTTTGAAGCACTTCTAAATGGCAAATTTGGAACACATTTCGTTGAATTTTGGTTGCCTTTATTTTTCTCAATACAATATTTGTATTTATTGAACAGAAATAACATAATTGACTCACATCTTCTTGGGGTTCGGTCTTTGCTCCCTGTTTCTTCTTTTTCTTTTTCCTCTTCTTCTTCGACTTTCCTTCCAACGACGGCTGATCTCCCGTCTCTGTCCCATTGGGAAGATGTTCTAACTTTTCATCTCCTGCCGACCCTTCTGCAACCCCTTCTTCCTCTACAGGAGTATCTATGTCGTTCAGCTAGGAAATGCATGAAATGGGGTCAAGAGATAAAACCATCAATCCATTAACTTTGTGAAATTCAACCAAAATCACTTAGATCTTTCTAATTTTGGTCGTACTTGTTGTTTGGATTATTATGGTAACATACATGTAAGAATGAAATGAGTTTTGATTTGTCAAATATCGTCATTCAGCTAGGAAATGAGTGAAATGGGTACAAATAGAAATTATATCATGACAACCTTACACCCATCTACAGAAAAAAAGAAGAAACAAAATCTGATTTGCTCAGGTAAGGCAAGTTCCCAAGAAAATAGCTTGTCCAAATATCACTTTATTTTCACAGGAAAATCAAAGACTGCATTAGCAAAGCATTGACTTTGTCATGAAATGTGACATCATGAAAAACAATTGAGAGAAATACATATAATATAATAGGCGGTGTCAGACAGAGCAAAGAATACCGGTATTTTTAAAATACCGGTATTCTTTCTGGATTATTTGCTGTCTGACACCAATAATCCCGCGAATAATACCGCGAAAAATCAAACCAGGATTATTTCAAATAATACCGGTATTATTTGTGGGATTTTTCTGTCTGACACCGATTTTAAATAATCCCGCGAAAAATCCCATAAAAAATACGGGATTTTTCTGAGATTAGCCAGAATGTTGATGTTGAACCCGTATAAGTAAATGCTCTATGGCTAATTTAGTCGCTAACTTCAATCATTCAATATCTATTGTTACGTCACGGCGTATCGCGCGCAGACTGTTTCCGCGCATTGCGCGTGCCTATGGGATTTTTAAAATACCGGTATTCTTTGCTCTGTCTGACACCTACGTAAGTGAGCTATCGGGACTTTAATTATAACGGTATATTTCAGACACCCCTACAAGACAAGGGGTTAACAGCATGCTGCATTAACATATTTCAGATGGGTCGGGATTTTTCTGTCTGACACCGCCTCTTGTGAAGTAAGTCGCTCTCAATTAATTTTGCACATTATTCACAAAATCTTGGTAAGATTCTAACATTTCCTCATAATCAGTCAATGCTTCTTCTTCTTCTTCTAGTATTTACTCTGCTCATTTTAATTTGATGTGCATATTTTCCCTGATATTGATGGCGATTGATAATGTCAACTGAAAGACAAAAACAAAAAGGATGATGTCTTTACCAATTCAAAGGGATTGACAACTTTCTTTTTCTTTTTCTTCTTCTTGGTGTTTCTCAGTGCTGCCTGTTCTGTAACCTCTCCATCACCCTCAAGGTCATCAACATCCTCACCATCCTCCTCGTCATTGACGGCCTTGGCATCAAGAATGATGTCTGGATCATTGCATAACTTTCTCATTGCACGGGAAGACATCTTGCTGGTGGAGTAAATAAGATGTGTTATTGAAGAGAAAAAATTCTCCAATCAGCATAATTGTGGATATTTACAGATATTTACAAAGAATGTCAAAGTCCCCAAAGGCAAAGACAAGTTAAAAATTATGACTGTGACACTGACAGTACATTTCATTTTCAGTTTCACTCATTATTAATTACATTAAAAATAATTACTTTTGAATTATAATCCTTGTGAGGAAGTTTAGTTAACAACATAAATTCAACATGCAATCTTAATTTTTCAGTGAACATTAAATGCGTAATTATAGACTATTTACATGATTTCTAATTATTATATTTCGAGACTGTTCATTTTACAAATCAAGGGCGGATAAAAAAAATAACCTCCACCAAATTTAGTACGTGGGACAATGTAAAAGCCTTGAAAGTATAATATCGCAACTTTCAATGAAATCTGGGGTATAATTACTAAAAATCAAGGCTCAAAATAAAGAAAAATAGTTCTTAAATTGTTTACTCACTTTGTTACGTTGCTCCTCTCCTTTAAAAATGTTTATCAAACTGTGTGAATACAGTGAGTTGGAATTTGTTGACGAAAGAATAACCGGTGAGTGATCAACTTGTCATCATCTGCGCTGAGTAACCATCAGTGCTTCCACAAACAAATTTAAGTTTACATCTTTCCACGATTAAAACTATTGTAAGAGTAATCTTGGGGGCCCTTGGGGGCAATCTCCGCTAGTCTAGACATGTTGAAGTAACTACAAACTACCAAGTCGTAGGCATACGTGAAATCAGGGGCGTCGATCCGTTTTTGATATTGGGGGGGCGAAATTTGAAAATGTTTCCAGAGTGACCACTGAGAGAGCTAAAAGCCCCACATTGGCATGCCCGGAAGTTTTTTTTATTATGAGCTCAATGAAAGTGTCTTCATGGCTCGAAGACCTGATTTTTTTGGGGGGCACCCACATTTTGGGACAATAATGGGGGTCCAGGGGGCGGAGCCCCCGGAAGCTTTTAGATTTCAGACATTTGCAACTCCTATCATGGGTGTTAAAATTGTATAAAATAGTGAATCTATACTCGTATCGTATTTTTAAAGGGCATAGCGAGAAAAAAGATTGAGCCTTGCATGAGATGGATCCACGTGATCCTGTATACTATAGAGACATCGATATAATCTAGGGCATTGGGCTCCCATGAAACTAAGCAAGGGCGTCAACAACTTCTCAAAACTGGAGGGGAGACATTGCGAGGAAGCGAAGCGACCGAGCGGGGGAGGGTGTGGGAGGGGGTGTCCCCCTCCCACAGTAGGGAGCTTTTGTATTTTGGGGCGTGAAATTGTGCGATTTGGTGCACACCTGAGACAGAAATGTCACGTAATATGAAGTATATAAGTATGGATTCAAATATACATAATGACAAAGGGAGGGGGACAATCTTCACCACTTTCAAATGTGGGGGGACATGATAATTATTCCAATATGATTTGCGTTCAGCGCATTTGGACCGAATGACTGAAAGATATATTTCAGATTATTTTATTTTCTGTGACGGTGGGCTATCTATAGATGACGGTTGAGGTGTGCGTTTGAGGTGTGCGTTTGAGAAATTACACTGCCCAACACATTTCGAAATGTGAGTTCCCGCGACCAACATGAATCTTGCAATATGAGAAACTGTGTGCGCGCGAAGCGCGCGGCAAAAATTAGATTTACAGTCCTTTTCAAACTAGAAAACGGCTATTTTGAAGATTAATTATTGATAAATGTGTCTTTCCTCTCTTTGGCATTATATCACTTGATTTTTTTCTTCCTCATTTTCGGAATTATTGGGGGGGCGAAATGATATGTTCGCCCCCCCAATATTTTCATTGGGGGGGCGACCGCCCCCCCTGCCCCCCCAGGATCGACGCCCCTGCGTGAAATGTAATTGACTCAAGCCTGAATTGACTTGATTTTAATCAATAATAGTAATGGAACATAATGGTGGTAGTGTTGTGGTATTTAATACTGAGCTGGTTGGACTGACGTAGGCCTATCCCGGGGGCGTCTTTTTTTTCTGTAACCTTAATGCGTCGCAACTCGTGAAAGCGCGCTGGAAAGCCAAGACTAGCTCGCGGTGTTGATTTACACGCAAGCCTAGCTATTTTCTCAATAAAATCGTGGCTTCACACACCATGATGACTGTGAGTGTGATAGTTATACGCCTAGATGAATCATAATGTTCCTAGTCTCGTGGTCCTAGTGTCGTGGTCGTAGTCCGCATCGAGATCGGACACTAATTAAATAATGGTCACCCTTGCCCTTGGACTTGTCTTATCTAGTTCGATGTCGCAGAGCCGCAGATTTTGATGCATAATAGCAGCGGGGGCTAGTCTTGGCTTACCAGCGCGCTTTTACGAGTTTTTGAGGAAAAGCGACGCATTAAGGTTACGGGAAAAAAAAGACGCATCCCGCGGGGGGGGGGGGGGGGGGGGGGGGTCTGTCCTCATTGAAAGGGGGGTATCATGCGTGACCAAGAAAACGAGTAATTAGGGTGTTTTTTTACGATCAGGCGAGATACTCGAGTATCTCGTTTAGGGTCTCAAAATCACCCAAAATCAGGAAAAAGGGTATCTTTTTTAGGCTGATGAATTACTCGTTTAGGGTCTCAAAAAGATGAATTAATCGTTTAGGGTCTCAACAACTCAGCTTACTTGCTTAGGGTATCAAAAATAGTTATAACTTGCTTTTAATAGGGTTTTACAACAAAAAAAAAGATGACTTGCTTAGGGTATCAAATATAGTTATAACCTGCTTAGAGGTTTACAAAAAATTGATTACTTGCTTAGGGTATCAAAAATACTTGCTTAGGGGTTTACAAAAAATTGATTACTTGCTTAGGGTATCAAATTACCGATAATCATACTTACTTAGGGTGTATTTTTTGCACCACGCAAATACTCGTTTAGGGTGCTTTTGGCAAGTCCTTGGTCACGCATGATACCCCCCTTTCTATGAGGACAGACCCCCCCCCCCCCGGGAGGCCTATTGCAATGGGGGGGGGGGGGGGGGGGGGAGGCACGCGAATTACGGCTGCTGCCTGCTGCTATGTCAGTGGTAGTCAGAAAAAACAGACTCTGTATGGGGGTTCCTTTAGAATATCTGACGTCATACTACCACCCCATTCCGTGGTAAGTGGAACAACACGCGGAATACAGAGACTGATTTGTATGCCTATGTCAGCTAGCTAGTTACGTAAATGTAGCCCGGGGGGGGGGGGGGGGGGGTCTGTCCTCATTGAAAGGGGGGTATCATGCATGACCAAGTAAACACGAGTAATTAGGGTGGTTTTTTACGATCAGGCGAGATACTCGAGTATCTCGAATAGGGTATCAAAATCACCCAAAATCAGGAAAAAGGGTATCTTTTTTAGGCTGATAAATTACTCGTTTATAGGTCTCAAAAACTCAGCTTACTTGCTTAGGGTATCAAAAATAGTTATCACTTGCTTTTAATAGGGGTTTACAAAAAAAAAGATGACTTGCTTAGGGTATCAAATAATGTTATGACTTGCTTAGGGCTTTACAAACAAATTGATTACTTGCTTAGGGTATCAAAAATAGTTATAACTTGCTTAGGGGGTTACATAAATTGATTACTTGCTTAGGGTATCAAAAATACTTGCTTAGGGGTTTACACAAAATTGATTACTTGCTTAGGGTATCAAATTACCGATAATCATACTTACTTACGGTGTATTTTTTGCACCACGCAAATACTCGTTTAGGGTGCTTTTGGCAAGTCCTTGGTCACGCATGATACCCCCCTTTCTATGAGGACAGACCCCCCCCCACCCCTCCCCCCCCCCCCCCCCCGGGAAATGTAGCCATGACTTGAATATATTGTTGTCTGTTGAATATAATAGTAAAGGAACATTACATAAGTGTCACGAAAGATCGCGACTTGGGTCTGCCTGATTTTAAATATTTTGAAGCGATTGTGGCGTTGTTACCATGATAGGGGAACTATCACCACTGTTTGGTTGTTAGGGAATTATTAGTTAAAATATCCTTTTATTCTGAAGCGAGGAAGGATTCTTAATCGTCTACTTATTTGGCTATACGTGATTTATGATTTCAGTCAATAAATTCATTTTGACTGTACACATTGTGTGAAAGGTATTTTTTATTTCTTGCGTACACTCGTACATTTCAAAATATCCATGAATCCCTAACAATAATAAGTATGTCTGATCGGACCGATTGCAATTGGGGGAGTATGGTGGGCGGGGCAGGGGGGGGGGGGGGGCACGGGAATTACCTAACGGCTGCCTGTAGTTGAAGGCTGCTGCTATGTCAGTGGTTATATATACGTATATATTAACCCGAATATGACGGTTTATATGTACAATGGATACATGGCAGCCTTTATAGTGAACAGTCACAAATGATCTGAATGATTACAATCACAAGTGGACAAGCGTAGGCTATATGGCCTATATCAGCCATCATGAAGTGGCCAACAACCATATGATCCCCTAAAAAGAAACCTAAATGTTAGTCAGGGGCTTGTTGCAAGAAAGGGTCCTATCTTTAGGACGTCCTAAATGTCACGTGACTGTCATGTGACTACGACTGAATTATTAAAACATTATTAAAATATGATGATATAATAATATTTGAAATAATTTGGTACCATATTACAGAGGAAGAGTTCTTTTAGATGCTCTTTGAATGACATATTTACATTCAGTGGATCTCAAATTATATCTGATTGTATACACAAATACAAAACCCCAATTGTGCCGATTTGCATATTTTCACTGAAAATGGCGTAACGTTGGACATGCGTTGCACACATTTGGACTTCTCATCAAAACTTATGATATTATAACGATGTAATTATGGCTAGAGTATAATTGTCACTGCTGACGCTGAAAGGGTTAACAGTGGTTAAAATGGTACAATCTCCCTAAAAATCAAGTTTTCTGTAAAGAGTTCTTCCAAATTTACCTTGCTTCAAGATTATGATCGCCTCATATTACTATCACTTTTGCCAGTTCCGAATGGTATCGTACAGCTGAAGGCGTTTGCCTTACTGTTGTCCATCATTGATTGTATACATTTGTTAGGCTTTGCATTCGAATATTGAGACCATAAATTTAGTTTACTTAAGGTATAGCTGATTTTAAAGTGTAGCAAAGGCTCGCATTGTAATAATACTCATTCATGCTCAAACACTACTTCAGTAGACGAATCGTTGAAGATTTTGTAAAGCCTCTGTTGATCGAACAAAAGGCGTGAAATCTACTTAAATGTAATTCAGACATTGGTAACAACACAGTTAAGCACCATATTTAGCCAATTTAATAATGGCTTATTACCTGCTACATTTTTGCTCTCAAAAACTAATTGCATGTTGGTAAGTCGTTTAATGCACAGCTCGTAAATTGGCACAAAGTGGACTTGACATGTTTGCAAACAAATGACCATATCTCAGGACTGATACATCCAATTAAACTGAAATAAAATTAATCCGGAAGCCTGATTATTGTCTTTAATATGACACCAAATATACATGTTTTCAAATTACCTTCATACCTAAAAAAAAATATTTTCCAACTGTACCATTCATTTTGAGACACCCTGTACAGGAGCCACTTTTCTTGTTTCATTTGGGGTGGTCATTATACACTAGATATGACTTCATTCCATTATTAGACATCCATGATGAAATTGTGCACTTGTAACTATAACAGTAAGGAATATGACATCGTTTGGGTTTAAACAAATATCACCGCATGCGAGTGGCATGCAAACACGAATCAGTGTCTCGCTTAACCTGACCTTTCACTGCGTCTGCATTAAAATGTGTATAATCCGATGCTCTTATATAATTTAACAACTAATTACACATAATAGCACAAATGATGTATTATAATCATGAGACATGATTGATACTTGTGAATTACACCTGTTAAAAACTTAGGTGTATATAGATACAGGCTTGTTACACTTTTTAACCCTTGATTGATACTTTATATAGAATTGTGCCTATACTCTTTGAAAATTATTTAATAGTGCGAACGCATTTTTTTCATCATTATTATTATTATAGCGCACACACCCAATACTCAAGACTTATTCCTTTGATGCACAAATAATAATATAATTAGGACTGTACTGGTGATCACGTTCAATTTGATTATGCAAACCCCAGGCTCGACTGGTATCACGCAATTTCGGTATACTCATATAATTTATATTCCGTGCTCAGTCAAATAAATCGGTGCACATTTGCACAAAATTTGCCTGCAATCTCATAACTAATAGCGGATCGATCGAGAAGGGCAAAGTCCGATTAACATGGTAATGCACACCTTTAATATCACTTATCGAGGTATTGCATGCACAGTCCCGAAAAGGCTGCACATCAAATCGTCCATATGACATAATTGTGATACTAGTTTATATATACATAATGTATACAAAGGAGACTATTATATCTATTGGCAGTGCATAACTCGTTCAGTTAATTGTATAGGCAATTCAAACTGCACCGTGCAAGTATCTAGGTTATATGATTAGATAGATAAATCAACAATATGCCGCAAATATCTGAGAAATTTGATTTTGTTGTAATTGGATGTGGAGGAATCGGTAGTGCAACCTTGTACTGGCTGGCAAAAAAGGCGGGAAAACGTAAGTATATACATCGAGTACCATAATGTTATGCCATGAAGCTGTGGTTTGAAATAGCCATGAAGATCGATAATTATATTTTCACAGGCAGGCGCGCCGGAAGCAGTTTTGGATTGGGGGGGGGGGGGTACAAAGACCTAAGGGGGCTCACGATTTTTTTTTTTGTGTAGGGGCTCATGCCCAACCACACTCACGCAAGGATACCAACTTTGAGCCAGAATGAGAGTGAGACATTGCGAGGGAGAGAAGCGACTGAGCTGGGGGGGGGGGGGGGGGGGGGGGGAGTGTGGGGTGTCCCCCCTCCCACGGTAGGGAGCTTTTGCATTTTGGGACTTGAAATTGTGCAATCTGGTGCAAACCTAGATAGGACATTCGGGCTTATTAATTGTATCTGGGAAAGCGTGTTATGATTTGATCGACCAGAAAGTTTAGATATATTTTTCACGAAGAAAACAAATAATTGACAAACTAATAAATATGCACCCCAACACACACAAATATTGTGTTTAGTGTCATACACAGTTCCAACATAAACCATATGCCACATTTTATGATCCAACAACATAGCCTACGGCCAAGAATGAGTCACGAGGGAGCGAAGCGACCGAGGGCTGGGTCAGAGCTAGCCTTTTAACAAGGCGATCGCGTCTAAATGGCTGCGCTGCAGGAACGACTGAACGCGTGGTGGAGACTCACGTACTCACGTATATTGAGTATACGGGGATGTGCCGCAGGGAAGGGTGACTTTTTCAAGAAAGATCCTTAGACATGGGTCCCTTTTTTCATATTTCCCCTTTTTTATACGGGATTTTTGGATTTGCCGATATGAAATTGCAAAATTGTTCAAGCTCGCTACGCTCACTAACTTAAAACTACAAAATTTGCGGGAAATACACCCAAAACAAGCGCCGCAGGCGAAAAAAATCCTTAGACATGGGTCCATTTTTCACAAAAGGACCCTTAGATGTGGGTATGGGTTTGGAGGTCTCAGCCGCACACCCCCGTCCGACTATAATCTGAGTACCCCGGGGGTAAAATGCGTGTATCTCACGCAAGGGCGTCGATTTCTTCTCGCCATTTTCTCGTCATTTTGACCATCTCTGGCGAGGGAGCGAAGCGACAACCCAGCACCGTGCCCGGGTTTTATGGCTGAGGGGGGGGGGGGGGGGGGGGGGGGGCATATTTTTATTCTATTCGAGTGTTCATTATAGATTGTAGTGATGTTATAGTAATCATTTTGGTAATTGTCATATTAGTAACGAAAAATTACAGGGAAATTTGCATCTGTATATATCTCCTTTCAAATGTAAATATTTCTTGTACATGTCTTCATCATCATCATCATCATCATCATCATCATCATCATCATCCTCATCCTCATCATCCTCATCCTCATCCTCATCCTCATCATCATCGTCATCGTCATCGTCATCGTCATCGTCATCGTCATCATCATCATCATCATCATCGTCGTCATCGTCATCATCATCATCATCATCATCATCATCATTAACATCATCATCATCATCATCATCATCATCCTCATCATTATCAACATCATCATCATCATCATCATCATCATCATCATCATCATCATCATCCTCGTGAAAAAATACTACTAGGCTTTAATTATTTGTGTTTATTCTCTTACGATATACAGGGGTCCTTGGCCTAGAACAGTTCCAACTGGGCCACGATCATGGTGGCTCACAGGATCACTCGAGAATCATGTGAGTTGAAGTTAAAGTTAGAAAATGTTAGATAACAGTTTCATGAAGCCCATGTTATCCCTGGACAATAATAAATAATATGAACTATAAAACATCGACTTTTAAAAGGCAAGTAAACGTTTTTATTTCCTTTCATTATCATAAATTTTTATCCCCGACAATGCTAAGGAATATAAACTATAAAACATTAATATTAAGTTATTAAATATAAAATCCACATAATATGTGGACTTTTAAAGGGTATGTTTATAAGAAACGTTTTATTTTCATTAATTTTGATACAGTTATTTATTTGTTCATTGTTGCAGACGAGGCGGGCATGGTTAGAAGTATACATGTATTGTGGTTAAAGACTATACTCATGGGCGTCGATCCTTTTTTTACGATGGAGGGGGGGGGGGGGGGGGGCAACATTTTCCGGAGCCATCGATGAGATATAGAAGAGCTATAGAAGCATCCCATTGGCACGCCCAGAATGAAGACTGTGGGATGAGGGGGGGGGGGGGGGGGGGGGGGGGAGGACAGAAAATAGTTTTATTGCCATCAGGTAAATGAATTGTTCGTCATTTATGTGTAATTCACCATAGTCAAACGCATCGCAATTCGTTTCGCATCATGTCCCTGGCTTGCATCGATATATGAACTCTGCCCACATGCACGTACACATCGGCGTAGCGAAGGGGGGGGGGGGTACTGGGCTCGACCCCCACCCCCCCCCCCCCCCCCCCCACCCCCTATCTCATGCTTTTGATTTGGGGGCTTTGAAGCATGTAAGGCCGACCTAAAACAGCTCGCGCTTAATACTCGCTCGCGGGTTGGAGCCCCCCCCCCCCCCCCCACACCCTTGACAATTGATTGGCTACGCCACTGTACGTAGGTACCTTGATACATTGGCTTCCTTTGATTTTCTAGATCGTAATAATATATGTTATTCGAATTAATCATTTCCATTTTCAAAAGGGATTATGGTACTATAAACAAAATGAAAATCCTCTGTATTTGTTTGACTTTAAAGCATGACTA